>JBBPBT010000899.1:4949875-4987848 GCA_037974875.1 Cicer bijugum | reverse complement strand
AAAAAAGATAAATAACTAAAACGTTAACTGAAATTAAGTTAAAGGACTATAGATGGTATTTAGTCTATAAATTAAAATTATTATTTTATGCATGTCATTTTTATTGTTGATTTTGATAAATTTAATAATATATTAATAATTTTATATTTATACCAAATTTTACATCTAAGAAATATATATAGTATATTTATTGAGTAAAAAAAAATATAAATATATATAGTATATACTTTTAATCAAGAAAAATAAAATAAATATGCTTGTATAAAAGAAGCAAAAAAAACCATTCTCATTTTTGTGTGTTATTGCAAAGTGCAAAGTCCATTTTGTTTCTTCATTGTTCTTTCTTCTTCCATTTTCAATATGGGAAAACAGAGCACAGAAACAAAATCCTCTGTTTCTGACCAAACAAATTCCTCTGTTCTCAATGTCATCGACCTTTCAAATTCAAACATTAACCAATCCGTCAATTCACTCAAACAGGTTAGTTTCTATTGCCCTTTCACACGTTTCATTCAAAAAAAACAACTTGGGTCAATTTACTCTGTTTTTCTTATTAAATTAACCTTTTTTTTGTTTTTTTCGTATGTTTGACTTTTTTTTAGGCATGTTTGGATTCTGGATTTTTCTATGTTGTAAACCATGGAATAAGCCAAGAATTCATGGACGAGGTTTTTGAACAAAGCAAGAAATTTTTTGCCCTTCCATTAAAGGAAAAAATGAAGATTCTTAGAAATGAAAAACACAGAGGATACACCCCTGTTCTTGATGAGCTTCTTGATCCTGAAAATCAAATTCAAGGTATTATACTATTTACACCCTTTTTCTTTTATTGCATGTGTATATAGATTAATGGTGCAAATTAAGGGTGTGTTTGTTAAGGATTTAAAAAAAAAAGTGATTTTGGTATTCAATAAGTTAGAAATTATTTTGTAGAGATAATTAAATAAATGCGGAAGTTAGTTTTATTTTTGTTTGTGGCAGTGAAATCACTTTTTTTTTTTAAAAAAGAAATTAGTTATAAATAGTGTTTTTTTATAAACTACTAAATACATTATCTTTTTTTAGATTATTTTCATATTCTCAATTTTTTTTTTCTGTTAATATTTTTATAAAAAAAATAATCTCAACCTTGTTATAATTTTCTTTGTTTTTCAAGTAGGAGATTACAAAGAGGGTTTCTATATTGGAGTTGAAGTATCTGAAGATGATCCAAAATCAGATAAACCTTTTTATGGACCTAATAAATGGCCTGCACCAGGTAAAAGAATCAAAACCATAACCTTTGATATGAAAAATCTAATTTATATCAAATTAGTATTCCATTTCCTTGGATTTTTTTCTCTTGGTTTAATATTTTTATTAATTTTTTTCTGAACTTTGTTTCTGTGTAGATGTTCTTCCAGGGTGGAGGGAGACTATGGAAAAGTACCATAGAGAGGCATTGTAAGTATCAATGATGTTATTTATGTGTAATAAGATTGAGATGAAACATGCATTTTTGTTGGTGTGTTTTGATCATTTGAGTTTCAAGTTGGAACTAGCTAATCATTAGTTTGTTACTTTTAAAGAGTGAAACATAGGATGTGATATGATCTGAAAATGCCCCTCATCTTATAAGTCAGTTTTATAGGGTTGAGTTAGGGCTAATCCAAATTTTAAGATGGTATCATAGCCTATTCAAAATGCTATTCACTATCAGGCCACTCGGGTCACGCTCCAGATGTTCAGTCTTAGGTGTGAACGGATGTGTTAAAGAGTTCTATATTAGATGAGATATGGTATGAAAAAATGTTTTTAAGTGAAAGCATATCTCACCTTATAAGCCCGTTTGTAGCGATGAGTTAAGTTCGACTCAAATTTGAAGAGTTACCACCTTATTGTACTTTATAGGAAAACCCGAATGTTTTACATGAATCTTGTGTTTGGTTTGAACATACATTGATTTTATTTGAATCCTTGTCCAATGTCCATGTGTTTGGTTTCATGATATCAACTGCAGCAAGGAATTAAACTTTGATTATTCATTTGAAGATCTTCACATATTTGTTATTTTTTCTGTTTTCATTTTTCACTGATTGTTTTTATTGGGAAAAATCCAGAGAAGTTGGGAAAGCAGTTGGAAAGATAATAGCCCTTGCACTCGACTTGGATGCCGATTTTTTCGATAAGCCAGAAATGTTGGGAGAGCCGATTGCAACTCTACGTTTGCTACACTATGGAGGTATTGAATCAAATCAATCGTCTTGGTGTCTCATGTAACTTATACAATTACAAAAGAGTATAAATGATATAGTCGTGTTTTTCTTTGTTATGTGAAGGTCAAACCTTGGATCCGTCGAAAGGATTATACGGAGCTGGAGCTCATACTGACTATGGTTTAATTACGCTGTTAGCAACGGATGATGTCTCGGGTCTTCAAGTAAGGATTCGACCGATATTTCATTCAAGATTACAAATATTTATTGTAGTTTATTAAGAGCATCAATGTCTTGTATTGCAGATATGCAAAGATAGGGATGCTAAACCTCAGAAATGGGAGGATGTGCCACCATTGAAGGGGTTAGTCCTTATCTTACTGTATTGAATTCTATGCAGTAATGAAAATTTTTCATTCTTGTTCATACCAACCTTTTAATTCATGAATTCATTCGACGACGTGTCATTCTTTCTTAAAGATTATATTTTTCTTGATTTGTTTATATGAACTAGTTATAGAACTCATGCAACACACAAGAAGAAATTTGTTTAATGATACATATGTTTAATACGAATCTATATGACGATATCATGTGAGAAGTCGACGGTTGGACAATGTCACAGTATATCATAGGACAAATAATTCAATCGAAATTACAATTATCTGCATCAACTAATATGTTTCTGAAGTTTTTAAATTTTTGTGAGCTGCTACGACTTATAAATTTGTTACTTTTTTCGTGTCCTTCTCCGGAACTAGTTACATTATTTGACTTGTTGCTTTTGTTTCAGAGCATTCGTAGTGAATCTCGGTGACATGCTTGAGCGCTGGAGCAACGGTGTTTTCAAGTAAGAAATCTTTCTCACTTTTAGGTACTTTTAGCTCGATTGAGGCAGACATACTCTTCGAGAGCTTATGGAAATAAGCTGAAAACAACTTATGAATATGTCATAAGTTGTTTTCGAGTGCTTATGTTTGTAGATAAAAACATAATATCCAATTTTAAAAACCAAAGCTAAGTATAACATGTGATTTATCTAACCGTCGATATATGTTTACTATGCATCTTTTTTCATTCCAATTTTATTCATTTGTGTAATCAACAATTTGCATTGCATTTATTAATTTCAGGTCCACATTGCATAGAGTTCTAGGAAAAGGTCAAGACAGATATTCTGTAAGCTTCATATCTTTTTCTGGTTCAACATTTTCCTCTTTGAACTCGTCTCTCCATTTTCCTACTTGATTATGCATCTTTTTATCGGTTTTGGCATGCAAAACTTTGCAAGATCGTGGTGTCGTTTCCTCGTCTCGATCTCAATGTTGTTTCCTTTTGCAGATTCCATACTTTTTGGAGCCTAGTCATGATTGTTTAGTGGAATGCTTGCCAACGTGCAAATCGGAAACTAACCCTCCCAAGTGAGTCAAAAATTGCGATTGTGGTCGTATCACGGTTGCAATTATATTATGATTTTTGATTTTCTTAAAATGTGTTTGACATGCCTGCATTTGCTACTGCAATTTGATTGGAAGAATCTTTGAAAACTTGAGTTGCGGTCGCAATTGTTGTTGCAGACCATAATTTAAATCGGGTCAAGTTTCGTTACTACTACATGAACAATTATAATAATGTGAGGCAATATCAAATTCAGTAGTCACAATTGGTCACTCAAATTAATTAATAGGAGGAAATCACAATACTAGAATTCTTCCCACCCAAATGTCAGTTGTTCGATGAATATAACGGTCGAGGTGTAATACAACGACTATCATTGGTACCGATAGACATTATATCATACATGATTAATATTTGTTATGTTAGTATGTTTAGATTGAAAACGTGTCTTAGTGTTCAATACTTCTGATCTAAGACTTGTCTCAGTGTTCGACATTATGTCAATGTCCTACACCGACACATTAATTACATTCAATTAATTCATTTTTTTGTTGTTGCAGATATCCTCCTATCTTATGCGGGGATTACTTGAGACAACGTTATGATGATACTCATGCTGATTTGAATATTTACAAGAAACAACAATCTTAAGTAGAAGTAGTGAGACTTTGGAGCTAAGAACCGTAGAGAGAATTTTATTTCTTAGCTTTGTCAACTTCTTTAAGCTTCTTTAATTGCATAATTTTTTAGGATTAATAACCATATGCTTCTATGTATTATATGTAATATAGAGTTTGTTTAATCAATAAATAATTTATTTTATGGGGAGAAGTTTAGATTAGCTATTTGGTTTATTACTTGTTAACCCTATAAGAAAAGTATGAAATTTTTAATAAATTTAAAAAATTTAATATTAATTTGACTTCGGCTTAAATTTTATTTGTTTCTTCATATAAAAAAATGATAGTAACAACAAAACATAAAATTTGATTAGCCTAACCTCACATGTACAAATTGGAGTGATTCAAGTGGTAAATAAATAAAAAAATGTCTAACTTCTAATTAGTTAAGGAGTGGTAAATAACTCAAAGATTATTCTATAAAAAATGTTAACCTCTAATTAAAAAAGGAGGCAATTTTGGCAGTAGTTGCACACATGCATGAACCCATAAAGTTGATATCACTATTTATTTATTCCATTATGGCTGGCTGAAATATTGAATTAATACTGTTTTCAACAATTTGGAGATCTTATCAACTTTACTTGACTCTACCAAATTCCATGATCAATAGTCAATTCAACAATATTAGAAAAGAAAAAAACAATATTGACTTCAATTCCCAAAAAGATAATGTAGATGGAACCAAAAGGGAATTTATTCATTCAAACTTTTATAATATGGATTTTGAAGAATTCTATGTGGGGTATAGGTTCATCTCTACAATTAATATTTTTCAATCACTGATATTTATTTATAACAAATATTTTGGAGTCCGTTTGTTTAATGTTTTTTAAAAATAATTTTGACTTCATATTTTAGGAATGATTTTTATGAAAATTTATTTAAAAATAGTAAAAATTATTTTAGAATTATTTATTATTGATTAAAATAAATAATTTTAACTTTAAATAATTTAAATATTTATTATTAAATATTTTAATATAATAAAAATAGTTTTTTTTAAATATCTTTTAAAAATATCTTTTTTTTAAGATTTCTTAAAATAGTTTTTTATTTTACTTTTTTTCAAAAATTATTTCACTCTCATACTTATATTCTATGTTTGATGAAAATGCACCTAATCATATAATTGGATCTCACATTTCCCAAATGCTTGTAGCATAGGGTCATATTTTTGGAAGAAAATAACAATCAAAATTATAGCATTTAACAGTCCCACTTAAGAGTAGAGTAGAGCTGTCAATTTAACAAAGTGTTTAATTATTGGTTTCAGTCCACATATTAGAAGAGCAAAAAAAATTTATAATTTAAAATGCCTCCAACACTGAAAGTCCCCTAAAATTTTGTGGGTTTAGTGGGCTATAGGCCCACGTTTTAAAAAAAATTGGACAATTTTTTTTTAATTTTTTCGATTTTTTCACCGATAAATTTTTTTTGATTTTTTAATAAAAATTTATTTATTATTTTTTTTATTCGAGAAAAAAATTGATTTTTTTTTCGAGAATTTTTTATTTATTTTCTCACAATTTTTTGAGAAAAAAAATTTATTTATTTTCGACATTTTTTCGAATAAAAAAAATAAATTTAAAAAAATTTTCAAAAAAAAATCTCATAATTATCAAAATATTGAAGGCCTAATATTAAAGATTTAATAAAAATAAATTAAAGGAACCTAGTACTTGAACACTTTTTTGACAGCTCTAATTAGGGTAGCCACCGTCTCCTTCCTTTCTTTTTTCTTTTGTTCTAACTTTTAGTCCTCTTTTATACAACTAAGTGATTTTTACTTTTTTTTTTATTGTCTTTTATACAACTAAGATTTAACAACACCACTAAATCGTTTTTTTATTATCTTTTATACAATTTAGTGATTTTTAATTTTTGAGTTTGAAAGTCAATTTCAAGATAAAAAACATATTAATAATATGATACAGATCGAAGTGGTGCAATTAGATAGAAAAATATGATACACAAAGTATTAGCCACTTGACCAAATAGCAGTTGTTGCATTAGATCGAAGTTGGTTTTCTATCTAGTTGTGGTGTTAGTTTATTTTACATTAACAAATCAACTTCAATCTAGTGCAACATTACAACTCTGAATACATGAAAATTTCAGACAATATAATTTTTTTTTTATTTTTTTTATTTTTTATATTTTTTTTATATTTGTAGGTTGTCACATTTGTTGATATTTTGTTGTTTTATGATACATATCAAGATGTTGTGAATTTATTCGTAGATTCATCTCTTTCGATTTTAACCACTTTAAATTGTACATTTGTTGATCAATATAATTTCTACCAATTTAAATAAATGATTTTTTATTTATTTATAAGATTAGATGTAGTATCAATTTATATTGATAATAAATAGGACAGTGTCTCTTTGGACCTTGTAGGTTGGGGACTCTTTGCTGGATAGGCCCAATTGTAATCATAAAGGCTTAGACACTTTCAAATAAGGATTTTGTAGCGTGCACCCCCACTTGTACCTCTCACTCCATCATTAAGAAAAATACCAAATTGTCCTTAACATTATTAGTAAAACCCTAAAAAAATTCTTTTTTTTTTTTCATCCATTTTATTCGAAAGTTTGAATTGTCCAAATCACATTTGCAAACATTTAAACCTTTGAAATTTTCGAAATCCAAAAGTAATATAAACTTCAAAACTTTGAAATTTTTGAAATATTAATTTTTCAAATTTCAAAAGTTTCCATGAACATGAAACTTTCGAAGTTATTTTTTTCTAAAATTTTGAAACTTTCGAAAGTTTCAATGAACATGAACTTTTGAAATGCAAAAACCTTCGAAACTTTCTAACAATATGAAAGTTTCGAAATATAAAATTCGAAAATAATTTTTTAGTTTTAAAACTTTGGTATTTATGGAAAGTTTCAAAATACATTTTTATTAGTAAAAATTAATAATAATAATAATAATAATAAATAATAATAAGTCTATAATAATAAATTTATAGTAATAAATAGTAATATATTTATAGTAGTAAAATAATAGTAATAAATTTAATATCTAATTTCGAAAGTTTCAAATTCATCAAAATTTTCGAAAGTGTTGATGTTTTTTAGAAAATCACACTTCGGAACTTTCAAATTTATCCAAAGTTTTGAAAGTTTTAGATGATATGTAAAATAGCATTTCGAATTTTCTAAAAAAGAATTGAAAATTTTGAAAGTTTAGAAAGTTTCAGATGATTTGTAAAATTATATTTCGAAAGTTTTCAATTTAACAAAAGTCTCGAATAGATCATAAAACTCACTTTTAATTATTTCAAAAGTTTAAAACTTTCAAATATTAAGAAATTTTTTGTAAGTTTCGAAAATGGAGGTGAAAAAACATAGTGGTAAATTTTTTTCCTGATTTTATATAAAATATAAAAGGGTAAAATAGTCATTAGAAAAAAATAAGAGTGGAAAGTAAAAATAGGAGGTGCATGGTACAATTCTCTTGAAATAATATACAATTTACCCACTCAAAAACTTCCACCAAGAAAATAAACTATATTTAAAAAAATGAATAAACAATTAATCAATGTGTATATATATATGATTAAACTAAAAATTGATCCATTCAGTGCCATCAATAAAGGAAAGTGAAAGAAAAGGTTTAGCTTCATCATCAGTTAATTCTCTTGACCATGATACTCTCCCTGCAAAATTTGCTCCACCTCCTGTACATTTGTATTGTCCATAGAATACAGTCCTGAATCATGGTTTTCGTAGTGGACACAATTAAATTAATTCATTAAAAAAAAAGTAACATAAGAAACAATTATATAAATAAATAAATAAACATACCCATATGCGCATGCCAATATTTTTATATAAAATTTTATGCCAAAAATAACAAAATATAGAGTTGTTAGAATATTTGACTCTATGAGATTTATGGCTGACACATTTTTCAGACACAATGTTCATAGTGCTTTGCCTCATCTTATCTTTATATATATTAGTAATAAATACTAAATTTATTTACTTTTTCTCTCAAAGTGCTAGGAGCATAGTGTTCCTATAATTTAATTTTTAATTTATTTTAAAAATATTTATTGAAAGGTGTATAAATTGATGTTTTTAGAGTTGAGAAGTGTCTTATACAATATACATTAGATTAATATTTAAAAAAAGACAATTTTGTGCATGCATATTGTTTTGACTATGTTTATGTGTGACATTGATGAAGAAAGTGGCAGAGAGAGAAAGGAACATACATTTCACGATTAGGATCACCCCAATTATACCATCCTTTAGGAATGATGATATCATCCATATATGTATAAGCAAAGATAACACGAGAATAAGGACCCCAAGCTCTTCCTAAGTATAATGCTCCTGAACCTGTTACCTTACAATTCACAAATGAAAATCCTGTGTCTTCCAATTCATTGCTTCTTCCTTGTGCTGTTACTGCCCCTAAATTTCTTGCTATTGCATGCACGTGACATCCCTTTATAAATTAAGTGTCACAAACATTAGTAATAATAAATAAAATAAACGTCATAGCTCACTAGCTAGAAATACAGACAAATTTTAATACGATCATAGACATGATGTTAATAGTCATTTTTATGACTGAGATAGTAATTTAAATTATATCAATTTGATAAAAATAAGAAGAAAAAAAAATCTATGTATTTTGTATTGACTCGACTTTATTCAAGTCATTGTCTTATCTATAACTATGAGGAAAATTATGAACTATATTATTGATCGTTATTAAAATTCTAATGACTTTTAAGTATTGAATTTGGTAGACTACTTATAAAGATGATCTACTATAGAATTCATCTAGAAATATAAAATTAAATATATTGTAATTTGTTTATTCAACTTTTTAAAAGTTTAGATTTTGTATTATTTTTTTTTAATTTCTATAAAATTATGAATTTTTAAGTTTTGTTTTTTTTAAAAATTATTCATTTTTAATTTCTTTTTAATTTAACAGAGATTTTTTTTTTAAGATTTAAAGTATTTTTTTTTACAAAATTACTTTTCAAAATAGAGACTAAAAGTAAATAATTTTTTATTTAAGGATTAAAAAGTTGAGAAGTTTTTAATAGAGACTAAAAATAAAAATAAAAATTTGAAATTTTATTAAACTAAAATTTGTTTTATACCAATAGTGTATATAATTATATTTAATTATTAAAATTATACTTTTTTTTATTAAAACTTAATTTTTAAAATTAGAATATAACCTTCTAAATATTCAAGAGGATATGGCCTTTAAATTGGTTAGGTGGGTTAGGTTATATTGCATTGTTGCTCATGTAGCCTAAATTAAATGAAATGATTCTAGATTAAAGGTGCTATTAAATTATGGACACAAAGAGATCTAACCTCAAATAGGGAAAGAGCATTGCCAAAGATGAAATCAACAGAACCTTCAATGTAACAATCCTTATAGTAATGTCTACCAAAATGATCATAAAGTGTGTCTTGTGCTCCTAAAAATTTGCATCCTAAAAATGATGCTGTGTCTGCTGATATTCTAAATGCCACTGCCTGTTTTCCAATTGCTCCTGGTGCAGGAACAGGAAAAGTGTTCTGCATTCACAAACACAATTGTTAGAACAACAATCCCAATTCAAAAGAAAACAGATACGAATTTTATCTGTTAAGATTAAAATAATTCATGTTCAACAATTTTATTGTAAAACCACACACACACACACATAGTTAAGTTTATGTAGAAACATAGAAAGTGGATTGTTTACATACTTGAAATGTGATGTTCTTAGCAATGAAATATGGTGAGTTAACTGCAAAAGTTGCTGAACCATGTGTTCCCATTGGAGTCCCTTTTGGACCAGGTGTTTGAGCAGTGTCACCCCATTGAACAATTGTTGTATCTGCATCATCTCCTTCTATGGTTATGAATGATTTTAATGGAGGAATATTGACTTTCTCCCTTCACACACATATAAACGCAATGGTTAAAGTATTAGAGAGTTTCATTCAAATGTAACACAAACAAGGGTAAAAGAAAAGGATACATTAGTATCTGCAGTAGCACATAGAACAAAGTATCTTGATTTATCCAAAAAAAAAACTTATTATTTAAATGAAAGACCAATTCTCTTAGAATTTGAATGATAGAATCTCACTAGGAAAAAGACACAAGAAGAAACAAAAGTTGTTTCTACAATATTTTTCTATCATCATTGTAAGTGTAGACTAAAAAAACATGAGAGTGTCTATGTGTCTCACACGATACCAATACATTAATTACATACAATTAATTCATTTTCTCAAATGTTTATGTTTATGTGATGTGGGTGTCTATATCAGAATTTTTGCTTCATACACATAAACAAAATATCAAATTATTAAAAAAAAAATTAATTTTTACAAGAAATTACTTAAAATAGCTTCTTATTTAAAGTGGGTTTCAAATTATTTTCATATTCTTATTTTTTGTTTTAAAAGATGTAACAAACAGATGAAAATCTAAAAAGTGATTATTTAAAAATAATCTGAAACAAAGTGAAGATAAAGTACTCACATGTAAACACCTGCATGAACTTTGATGACAACTCTAACAAGATTGATGGATGGAAGAGAATCAATGGCTTCTTGAATAGTGGTGAAATCTCCAATAGAAGGATCCTTATCAACGTGCAAAGTGTAAGAAGCAAAGAGCTTATTTTTTGCAGCCTTAAAAACTGTGTGTTTGAGACCACCAACAAAACTCACCCATTTCATGAATTGTTGTTCTGTTAACTCTGTTCTTGTTGTTTTGTTCCCTGAAGAAGAATTTATTGGTCTAATTCCCTTTGTATGACATTGTATTGTTTTAAGATTTAGCACAAGAAGAAGAATAAGAACTACCAACATGCTGAAAATGTAATCATATTTTGACATTCTCATTCAGATAATTGTGAGAAATGAAAAATGATGGAGAATGGTGTTTTGAAACTTGAAGTTCTGTTAAAAATTAGTTGGTGCTCTGGTGTGTGTATATATATTTAGTTTAATTTTTATAAATGGTTAGTTTAAAAAAAATATTATATTTTCAATAAATCATATATGTAACTTTGAATGTAGTTATAATTAAGTTAAACTTTTTTAGTAATATATTAGTTATGATTGATAAAGTCTGACATGAATGAATTTTAGTCATTGATTATATTATGAATGGTTAAGATTAAAATTATTGTAGACCAATACTTAAAAATTATCGTAAATTCTTACAACAGTTGACGATACTATTAAGAGATAATAGTTCATGATCATTTTCATCATGATGGTTAATAAGGTGATTAATGTCGGTATAATAAGAGAAACATATTTGTTTTTTATTTTTATTGAACCATTATCATTAAGTCATTATCTGATACACAAAAATAAAAATAATCATTAACATTTATTTCTAAAAACAAAGTTTGTATTTGTTGAAGAATTAAACATTTTTTTAAGTATGATTTACCTTGATTCACATAATCCATATAATTTTTTTTTTTACATACATATACTATTTTAAGTTATGATAATTGTTTTAGGTGGAGAAGTGAAAGTAGTGACAGAAGTGTGAGAGGTCACGGGTGATTCTAGACCACATGACATGATAAGTTGAAGTGTTGTGTATAAAAACATTGTTGTCTTGTAGAAATACTTGGTCATTTTCGATTTGTTCTTGTTGTCTTTTCGGTGTTGCCCGTGAGCTGATTCCTATTTTTGTATGTGATGAAAATATTATTCCAATTAAGTTAATTAATGTAATGGGGTTGGTTGGAAACCAGTTGAGCATATTGTTTATTTGAGAATTACTTGCATCCAAAAGTTTAGATAAAAAGTGTTATATATCCTTACTTGGAACATATGAATAGTTGGTGCAGAGTGGTTCATGGACTTCCCATTACATAAAAGTGTATAGATAACATTTAATGTGAAAATATGGTAAGTTCTACTATGGAGGAGTTTCATAAATGGTTGCCGTGGGTTGATACATATAAAAAATTTATTGAAAATTTTAAGAGGGTTAGAAATATTTTTTGAAGTAATAGTTCATGACTCTTATTATTTTTATAGATAAAATCATGACATGTTAATGTAAATTTAATACGAAATATATATTTATTTTTCTTATTTGTAATGAATCAATATCATTTAAGTCTCTGTCTCAATTATAAAAAAAAAAAAAATACTTATTAAAATCTATTACTAAAAGACTGACATTTGTGTATGTTGGAATTTTAAACATGGCTCCTAGCGTACCAAGGTCCATATCAGAATTTGTCTGGAAATATATATATAGTATAATATGAACTTAACTTTCGGCTTGATATTACCTACTAACCTACCCTTTAATTGAATAATGACCGTCCAAAATTTGGAACTTCATTAATGTAATTAGAATGTTCTTTGTTGTCTAGTTGGTTTGGTTATTACTGTTATTATTAGACTAATTGTAAGCTGTTTAAAAGGACACAAATTTTAAGGACAAAGTTTAGGAAAGAAAAATCAACAAAAGGCATTGATTAGCCTCCCAAAGGACAAACTAATAAAATATGATCCGTGAAGTGAAATGAATGAATGAGTCCAAACATTTCCACTATGGTCATGTCAACATGTGAATCAAGTATCTCATTAGAATGTAATCTTTAGTGAAAGGATTTGCATTCCATAACATATTCATGTGAGTCCCACCTCATAAATATACATATTATCTTGAAATTAATGTTTACAGAAATAATTTCCATTATTTAGGAACAAATGTAGTGTTAGATTTCTGTAATGTTTCATAAAGTAAGAATTATAGATAGTACCATACTGACATCAATTTTATTCTCATATTCATGGAACTTTTTTTCCCACTTCATTCCTTACAAAATTAAATAAAACATCTTTCCCTTAACTTAATCAAATTTAATAATTTAATAATTTATTTATTTTCAACAATGTTACTTTTCTTTTTTTACAAAAATCAATAAAATTCATGTTAATAAAAAGAAGATATTGTCTCAAAACGTAAATTATTTATTTAACAGATTTGATGTTCAAGAAGAGTATATTTGAATAATAAATTTGATGAATGCAAGAATTTTCTAAAATTAATAATGTATTTTCTTGATTTTATTTGAAAATGATGAGTTTTCTAAATTTCGATAGAAATTGATTTGTTAACATATTATGACTTGGAAATTATATCATTACTTTAAATTAAATAATTGATAAAATTAAAAAATAATTGAATTATTACTTAAAATTAAATTAAGTTAATGATTTGTAAGAATTATTTTCCTAGAAAATTATTAAAACCATAAAAAACTGGAAGCTACTTCGTTATTGAAAATGCTTTGTTCTTTAAAATATTCTCACTTTGAAACAAACACAAGAATTTATAATATTAACCCTTACATTCCTGTAAATAAATTACACCACTAGTCCAAAAACAAGTTAAAAAATTTACTCTGTTATATGATTGAAAAAATCGTTTCATCACACCAAACTGAAAATTTCAAGGGACCTTTAAGTCTACTACTTTTCAGCTTTCACCTTAAAATACAAAAAAAACAAGAACAAAACAGAGTGGTTCTTGCAATAAATTTCATATTGGAAGTTTCCTACACTTCTGTGCACTAAAAATAAATAAGTCCAAACATCTTGCTCTTGAATTCCTCACTCAGATGGGTCATAACTTATAAACTGGTTCAATTCCAAGGAGATGGAAACACTTTCTCATCACAACAAGTGTTGCTTCACATAACAACAGTCTACTAGTTTCCTCGGGCGATCCAACGACCTGGTAAAGGCATTCAAATTAATACCCAGCAAATAGGAATAGAAAGTCCTTCAAATTAATACAGAAAAGGTTTATATCTATGGTAGTATACCTGACAGTTGGAATAAAACTTCTTTGTGAAGATTTCGGATAAATTATATAGGTATTCACACAACACGCTTGGTAATAAATTCGAGCATGACTCCACAAAAACCTGAAAGATTCAAAAAAACAAAAAAAACTTATGTAAGTGCACATATTTTTGGGATTGTAAAATAATATATATCACTGTCTAGTTGTTTAAGTCAAGATTGCCTCAAAGCTTTTTGGTCAAAGAAGAGTTACCGATTAACAAAGTTAAACAGTTATAAATCTCAGCAAAAATATTTCACTATACCTCAGGAAATTGTAGTAAATGAAGACCCAATGTGCGCTCGTCCTCATGATCCAACACCAAATTCCCATTCTGTCACAAGTTGTTAAACCAAAGTTATTAATGATGTATAATTTGCGTCGGTTGATTTTAGCTGACATACTAAACTATTACTATACAAGTATAAACAAAAATCATATTACAATCACAATAGATGAGTGCTTAATTGACTAATATCAAGTCAACCATGGTCTACTCTAAAGATACATACACGTTTAACATTGTAGAATTAACAAATCTACTGTCATTAACATGGAAATTAGAAGAACTGACCTTTTTTAGTTCTTCAATGTCTTTACCAGATTTTCTGATAATGGAACAAATCCTAGCATGTGCATACTGCAAATAAACAGCAGTATTTCCCTGTTGTACAAAAAGCTTAAAAAGGTGAGACATTAATACAAATTTAGATTAGTCTGTTTCGTGTGGGATGAAGACTAGGCTCAACAATTGTTAAAAGTTGCAGATAAGCAGTTCTGACAACAAAGGTCAATAGAAAGGAGCAGAAATTATAAAGCTTTAGACTTCAAAAATATTTCTAAGAGGGACATTATATAGCTTTAGACTTCAAAAATATTTCTAAGAGGGACATTATATAGCTTTAGACTTCAAAAATATTTCTAAGAGGGGGGAGCATGACAGGTCTGGGGGCATCAACAATGGCTTTTAAAATCTACAAGTTTTTTTACAGTTACTTGACAAGTATTTGAAAACAGTAAAAATGCACCTTATCATTAAGCATCTGATCAAAGTTGAAAGTGTAATTTGTTAATCTATTGATCTTCAAGTCAGCATATCTGCAAACAAGTTAGTATATAAGAACTAGATTCAGAATATTAATACAGAATGTAAAGCAGCATAAACTTTTAAAATTCAGTAAACAGGAAATTGGAAGACAATATAGCTGGTTCCAATTTAGTAAAATAAAGTATACCTATAATTAAGCTAACTACATATTATTGCTTGAAAGAATGTAGGTTTGGTTATACTTCATATGGTAAAATATTTTATCGAGACAAAGAGCTTACTTAACAGCTCCATAACCAATTGCCTCTGCTGTTTTCTCAACCTCTTCCTCGGTCCAATCTTTAGCGTTATCTAAATGAACATCGGATTTAGAAGGTTAATTGTAATGCATAATATCAGACACTTTATTTCTTAGATTCTGGCAAGCACAAACAAAGAAATAAAAATTGCAATAGGCAACTGGTACTTTACCACGTTCAAGAAGCGCATCTTTACAGCGCTTTTTAGCTTCATCAAGTAAATCAACCAATCGAACAGTCTCACTGCTGCGACTCCGGAATCGTTTTCCATCATCGCCAAGAACAAGACCAAAACCTACATGAGTGCATATTGGATATTCATTTTCATCCTTTGGAAGCCACCCTGCACGCCTGAAGGCCTGATAGAAAAATCAAAAGGGATGTCAGACATTTGAACTCATTGGAACATTAGGCAGTAGCACTAACACTATATCAGTCAATTGGGACATACCTTAAAAACCATGTCAAAATGTTGCCACTGGCCAACATCTGTAACATATATATTCCACTCAAGCTTTTCAACATTCAGACGATACCTACAAGGATCAAGTGCCCCAGATAACCAAAACAGTTTATTTTCCACACTTGCCTGTTCCATACTCATAGAAATGCAGACAAATAGAAACACATATACCAAACTTTATACAAAAAACTGTCTATACATAGAAACAATCATAAAAGCCTTTTTCCTACTACCTGAGGTCGGTTACACAAATCAAACACTATCCAATCAAAAAACAAGTCTTACAGGAAACCATTTAAATCGAAATCCTTGTTGATAATTAATGATACATTTATTCTGTCTTTTACATCCAAGACTAACTATCAGAATACCCTTCACCTAACCTACTCATACTCTTCTTATTAGTACTTCTATACACATCCTTCAATGCTCAAATCACCAAAGGTCATACCACAGTGACATTCAAGATAAACTAATTTGACTAATTGATAACAGAATTCAAATATTCATGAGGGTCACAACACAAACTTGGAGAAGATATCCAAAACACTAAAACAAAACTGACCATAGTGATGCTAGATCGGTTGAAAAGTAGTTGTAGCCACCATCTCTTTTCACAGCAATTAGTGGTATGTCTACACCCTCCACAAATATCACACGTGCACCATCACTGTCTTCAACCAGTCCTAACTTCTCCATTTTCTCCAAGACTTGAGGAATATATGGATTAAAGAAGCTCTCTGGCTGTGACCAAATACAACACAAATCAGAACTACGTAAAATATGTTCACTATTATCAAATAAAATAAAAATATGTAATCACAGCAACACAAATTCAACACATTTTGATCAAGTTCAACACTATATGCATTAACAATGCCCTTAAATCTGATAAATCATAATGGTTGCTACAATTGCTATATGCAGGAAATCAAACAAATAAAGGAGTCATAATTTCAGTCTGTTGAACTGAGAAAAGAATTCCAACAAAAAGAAAACCAACAAGCTTATGAATGAGCTGGATATCACAGTTTACTAGTGATAACTCAGGAAACCAGCCAAACTTATCGCTACAACAGATAGAATATGGTATGTCACGCTAAAACAGAGTCTAACCAACAACATATATTCAATAAAAGCCACACCAACAGACAAAAATACTACAAAACCTAACATATATAAAGCACAACATACACAACAAATTAAGAGTTTCTACACTAAATGTAAAGAAAGGAAAGAGAACCCTAACCATTTCCTCCAAACGAATTTTAAGGCGTTCATAGACCTTGTTAAACTCAGTCCTACTAATATTGCAAATTTGCTGCCATGCCTCGCGATACTTGGGATCCCCTCTCTGAAATAAAAAAATAGGCACACAAACAATGTTAACCATATCCCGTGATCTCGCAAATAGGGGGTGAGAGAGAGAAAAAAAAGAGGTAAAATTTACCTGTAGCTTGACCACTGACTGCTGTGCATTGAGCTTAAATTCAGGATCACTATCAAATCTCAATTTTGAGGCCTTATAGAACGCCTAAAAATGCACCAACTCTAATAGTTTCAGAATAACTTTCCAGTGAAACTAGTAATAACAATTAGAACATAAAACATTATCACAAAATACCAATAAACATTGCCATTTCAAGGATTGATTATTCATTTATACTAATTACTAGTTTCCATAGTTAAACATAAGCCCGAACAATTATTTTTGAATTCACACCTTGATATCTTTCTAATTAAAAAAAGTGGCAATGGAAGTGTTGAACTGATTTCAAACAGCAATACCTGCAAAGAAAATCAATTACTTATCTTTTCAAGGCTGTTGGCTGTTTTATGAAAAAGTATCAGCTTAAATTATCTATGTAGGTTTCATAATAGTTACTGCAAATTAATTTCTAGATATCTAGGAATCTAAACGCTTAGTTTTTACTTTTAAATTCAATGACAATAAGCATGCAGCTAGTTAACTACAAACAATGTCAAATCGGAACTAAAAATATCAACAGAACATATTAATAACATAACCACCTACATAAGAAAACTGATATAAAAGTTCATTTCCATATGGTTTCTCACCTGTAGATCACCAATACTGGATTCATTAACCTCATCTGTGTTTGGAAATTTCTCAAAGAGGTATGCAATCAGCATTCCAAACTGCAAAATCAATGCATGTACTTTAAACCATATGCTCCAATGCCAAACTGAGATTCTTCATAATAGAAAGTTCTTTTTTTGACCAATATAATAGAAAATTCATGATCATAAACATTGCATTATTCCAAATTAAATTAAGACGTGTAAATTTTTACAATTAAGATGTTGCTACATTTGCTGATATAGAAAATTGTTTAGATATTAAACAATGTTATGTAATGACATATTTGCTCGAGCAATCATAATAGAAAGCTCTATAACAGATCAAATATGTCATTAGTTGTTGGAGTGAAGACTACAAAAACTATGTCAGTTTATATCCAAAAAGTTGAAGACATCTACAAATTATATTTCTTTACGTGTGACTTCTAATTTTGAAATTGTGACTACTAGTTGTGATCATCGCCAATTCTGCTTACCAAAAATGGCCCACTTGGAGCTCTCGATTCCATGGCATGGCTCAACAAAGCAGCCACACCATCCTACCTATTTAAAGTTTGAGAATAGGTCGAGGGCGTTGCGCCCCCGATGCCTCTAATCATTGGCTTTACCCGATAGAACTCGCCCTCGGGCTCCAGCTATCCTGAGGGAAACTTCGGAGGGAACCAGCTACTAGTTGTGATCAAACAACCATTCAATAATTTATCTTTTATATATTACATATTTAATTCTTTCTGGGGAGAGCAATACTTGATTTTTAGTGGGAGAAAAAACATAATTATCATGAACTTAACAAAATAAATAGTAAGAGGGGCAGCAGCCCCCAATGTCATGTAAGTTCTTGATCATGAAACCAGTTAAAAAACCTACTTACTTCAGTCGTTGGTACCAAAGACAACTAAAAGTTAAATGATTATTGCAAAGGAATCAGCCAAAGACATAAGGTTATGAATGAAGAAAACCATTGCCCATAGACAAATATTTATGAATGAAGAGATCCTAGCTTTGACAGTGTATAGCAATGATCTAGTAGCCACAACAAATATCATAAAATTCAACCTCAGTTGACATAAACTATATTCAAACACTGAGCACAAAATATCATAGTTAACTTAAAGGTTTACCTGAGTGCCCCAGTCACCAATATGATTTCGGCGGATAAGGGATTCCACCTGACAAAATTCAAACATTCGGGACAATGTGTCTCCAATAATGGTTGACCTCAAGTGACCAACATGCATTTCTTTTGCTATATTAGGTGAGGAAAAGTCAACCATAACCCTCTTGACAGGAAGTCGAGGTGCCCAAGAATCAATACCATCGGTAAGCATCCTCTGTAAGCTCTGCAGGAGGAATTTATTTTGTTAAGTTCATATACTAGCTTAGAAATTTGAGGACACACATCCCCAAAATACATACTATTTCTAATTTAAAACAACAAATGGAAATGTAAATAATCACCTGTGCCATCCACTTCTTTGATAAGACAATATTCACAAACCCAGGACCAGCAACAGAGCATGACTCTACCATTTCTGATGGAGGGAGATTTTTGACGATACCCTACACAAAAAAAAAAACATTTAAATTAGACAATAACAAAACTAAATATAGTTCTAAAATGGTAAGTTTTTCATAAAAATCATCTTTAAGAGATACATTTTTTAACAAAGAATACTAAGTTATTGAAATCTTTAACAAAGAATACTATGTTATTGAATGTCAAAACTATTTTTTTAATCTATAGCAAATGAGTCCAAAATAACGCATAAATATCATTTTTAGAAATATGATGCTAACTTCTACTATTTTTAAGTAACTTCACATAAAATCATTTTTAGAAATATGATGTTAAAATCACTTTTTTTTAAATATATAACAAACGGACCCAATACCTCTCCAACAGCACGGGGATTTTTGAATTCCGTTTGCTTCCCTTTAATCTTAGCCCAGAGACTCATGGCATTATTACTGCAACCAAAATAAAAACAACAAAAAAAACCATTAGCTCTAAATAGTTATTTCACAAACTTCTTCTGCCAATACACAAAAGAAACTAAAACACAAAATCCATTTCACATATCTGAATTTTACCATTGATAATCAGCATGTTTTACACCAGATTTTGCAACACAAGCATCAATTAAGGGCACAACATCTGGTTCACTTGGTACAATTGCTTTCAAAGATTCTGCAAACAGCTTTCCCAATTGCTTTCTGACACTGGCTGGACAATCTAATTCCTAAATTCAAACACATAAACTAATATCATTATCATCATACATGAAATGATAATAAATAAAATAATTTAGTCTCATATATGAAAGTAGATGAATTATTTAATAATTAACGAAATAATTTGAATTAATTTAGAAATTGTAACTTGATGAACTTACCATGACCATGGTGGATATGAATGGCAGAACGCCGACGGAGGGAGAGACGGCGCGGCTGAGGTTGGCGCTGCGTTTTTAGGGTTTTTGTGAGAATTGAGAGACGAGCGAAGTCTGATTTTGTGAGACTCGTGAATATTGGATTTGGGCCGGGTTTTCTTTTATTTGGGCCGGATAATCAATTACCAAAATAAATAACTAAAAACAATTAACATTGAAAATATTTATTTATTTTTTTACTATCCACGTCTCCTATTTTACTAATCACATCCCATAAATTTTTCATAAAATTGAAATACTTAGAGTGTCATTTCCTTAATTGTAAACTTTAATTTTTATCTTTCTCCATCAATATCACACGTCTCATAACTTACTTTTAATTAATTTTATATATTTAATTAAACTTTAATTTTTATCTTTCTCCATCAATATCACTCATTTCATAACTTACTTTTAATTAATTTTATACATTTAATCATATACACATAAATTTTCTTGAAGATCATATGTGACATCACAATTTTAGTTTTGAAGACAATATTGTCTACTTTTTGTTTTAGTATCAATACTCTTACAACAAATAATAAATATTTACGTAAATTTAGAACTCTTTAATTGGTCTAATTACACAAATTAATTGTTGATTTTGAATTCACGTATGTTGTAATTTAAGAAATTATAAATGATACGCAAATACAATTTACATATATCTGACTTCATGTATTTTTAAGTAGGTACAAACACCATACAACATTTTTTGTACACCTATGTAAATGTCATGTTAATTTAACAATATCTACGTGATTTAAGTTTATATAATTTGTGTGAATTTTATTTAGATAATTTAAATAATGATACAAATAATAATGAGGCATTTTTTGTATTTCAATTTTATAATAAAATTTATAGGATGTGTGAGAAGTAAAATGGAGAATGTAGGTAGCAAAACTAATTTCTTTTCCTTAAAAAAATCTATGTTTTTTAAAACAGGATATTTGTAAAAAAAATTAAAAAAAATTAAAATGGCCTTGTTAACTAATTTAAAAGAATCCGCAAAAAGACGATTTGGTATTATATTGTATATGTTTACAAACCCTAACTTTTAACAGCAGCATTTTGTTTTCGGCTTGCGATTCCAAATTATTTGAGGCATGTTCCTGCGATCTCTCTGTTCTTCTGTTTTAGCGATATTTAGTTTAGTGTGATAGATACAGTTTAGGGTTTCGATTGTGCTATAATTGATTTTATTGAATTCTGTGTTTCAGCAACCATGGTGAGAGTGAGTGTGCTGAACGATGCTCTAAAGAGCATGTACAATGCTGAGAAAAGAGGAAAGCGCCAAGTCATGATTAGACCATCATCCAAAGTCATCATCAAATTCCTTATAGTTATGCAGAAGCATGGTATTTTTTAATTATCATTGATTTTGTCTTTGAATGTGTTATAATGCAATTTTTTAGGGTTTTGATTTGTTATATTTTGTGTGGTTGATGACTTATAGGATACATTGGAGAATTTGAGTATGTTGATGACCATAGAGCTGGTAAGATTGTTGTTGAATTAAATGGTAGGCTGAATAAGTGTGGTGTTATTAGTCCCCGTTTTGATGTTGGTGTCAAAGAGATTGAAGGTTGGACTGCTAGACTTCTTCCTTCCAGACAGGTCACTCTTAAGATCCTAATTTTATTTCTTGGTCAAATGCATATTTGCATGAATTTTTAGAATTTACTTTCAATAATTTTGATTCTTCATATAAAAAGTTGGCTTGTTTCTTTTGCTAATTTTCTTAACCTGATGTTAGGTCCTTTGAGGAAAAAGAGAAACACAAATACTTATTTAGTCCTTTTGACATGAAAATTATCAATTTGTTCTTAAAAGATTTTAAATTAGTTTTTGTTGAATTGTAAATTTGTCTCTAAAAATGTTACTATTTGTTTGGTGGGTTGTCACCAAGTTGAACAACCATAGCAACTCAAGGAAATCATACTTGCCATAGATCCATAAATGCTATTAGCAAAATGACTAAATTTGATTGATATTTGATATTTTTAAGGATTATTGATACTCGTTGTTTTCTCAGTTTTCAATGATTAGTTATGGCCTTTATTGTGATTCTTATGTATGAGTTGAGTAGATTGGTAAAAGTTTAACAGTTTGGTTGCCTGTGTAATAAGGTTGATGATTTATTTCTAGTGCGGTTGTCCTAAACATGTCATCATAAAGATCATACGTTGAACTTTACGTGATCAGTTTATGCTGTAATTCCTGACCTTTTATAATTAAAAAATATGCAGTTTGGGTATATTGTTTTGACTACCTCAGCTGGTATTATGGATCATGAAGAGGCTAGGAGAAAGAATGTTGGTGGCAAGGTCCTTGGTTTCTTCTATTAGGCTAGCTTTTTTAGGGTCTTTGTGACTTCAATTTTTGGCTTACCGGATGTAATGGAGGATGTGTTAGTCCACTAGCAATTTTTGCATAAGCAAGTTTATCACTATAATTATCTGATTTCTTCATCATTATGCTATACTGAAAAACTGTTTGAATTGGAGGCTTAAAGATGTTTGAATTGGTGCGGCTAAAGTTGTGTTTTATGTTGTATTGACTAGATTGAGTTTTGAATTTAGTGTGATGTGGTTTTGAGGGAAAAATTACCTGTCAAAGCTTATTAAATTATCATAATTTAAGTCAATAAAAAATAGTAATATACAATTGTTTTGAAAGTTCTGGCACATTTTATTCATAGTGTGCCAAAGTCAACCGAGTACATGCAGTTAATGAAGTTAGAAAATACTAGTATTAGCAAGTTTTAATTCCACTCCTATTTTTTACTTTTAGGCCATGTAAATATTTTTTGATTTTCATATGGCGTGGCATACTGCAAAGCCACCTTGATCTCTATGTCACATCACTTTTTTCTACGTAGAGAATTCTTCTACTTATCAGTTGGTCCGAAGAAAGCACTTTGATACATGTAACTGATTTAATCAACCAAAAATATTCATAAAAGGTTAGGATACGTGAACATATGCAGCCAACATGAGTTATAAAGTATTTCACGATCCAAAAATTTCACGTAACACAGACGAACTACACGGCAAACATTTACTATGACTTTGATTTTCTGCACAATATTTTGTGAGAGCTGGACCAGCAACCTTCCATGCAAAGGCGCATTTAGCGACATCATTCCGTTGAATGGCGTAATCATAAGTAACATGATACACGGCCAAAGCCTCGAGATAAATATCAGTAACATTCTTCGAACAATCCTCTATGTTAGCAGCATCATCAAATTTCTGGAAGAGAAACCAATCAGCACCTCAGAAAAATGGGAACTTCTAAAGTAAGAAAAACTGAAAAAATATACCTGCTTATATTTCTTAATGACTTCAGCCGCCTCTTCTTTCGAGTTAGATTGACATGCAAAAGACATATCCGTCCTATACTCCTTATACAGTGTTTCCCACTTTTCCACACAGTGCATGGGTATTTCAACATCAAAACATGGAAGTTTCCTAATTTCTGATGGTAAATGGATAAGAAAAAGGTAAGAATAAACACTTGAAGCTGTTAGCTAATGAAAGTGCAAAATCGATAATCAGCATAACATGACTGTGATGGAGTACTCACTTGTTCCAGACATATCACTAGTTTGCCATCTATAAACCTCGTCATATATCAAACCTAATATAGAGGTTGAAGTGAATGATTTGCCGTCCCTTTCCATGTAGTGCGGGAACAATTCTACAGTCAAATCTTCTGGAACTTGGATCTATTGTTGAAGGTTAAGTTAGACAAATTGGTACTAAAAATTGTGCACTACTAAGATTTACTCAAATTAGACAAAGTTCATCATGGTAATTTTACATGTATTAATGTAATAAACTAATCTCGGTATTGCCCACAGTCAAGATCCATTATATCCCACGACCAAAGAAAATTAATCCTAGATAAATATTTTCTATGACAAAACCTAGGCTATGACTATTTCAATTTTAACTCTTGCAATCATATTATGTTTGTCAATAAGTGACATCATCTACATCCCAAAGTGTTGACACGTTAAATTTTTCTCGATATAATTTGAGGAACTGGCATAGGTCCACAAAAGCACTCTTTTCCTCCTAGGGCATATAACCTAAATGTATTTTAAAGACTCGAGGAAAAAAGGAACATGTTTAGCTGCATATAGATTTCACGCAAAACACAATGTCTGGTAATGTATAGGGGCACCTTCAAAGGTTAGTCCAGTGGTTTGAGTTGGGACACACCCAAGGAGATATAGAGTTCAATCCCTACTACTAACATTTGCCCCAACTCCTAACAAACTAGCTACCAACATTTGTCAATCAAAGAAAAATAGAACTAACCTTTCCTCCACTTTTCTTAGGAGCATCTAATGCCTCATAGTATATATCTATTAATTTAAGTATATTTTCCTTCACTTGCAGCACCTCTTTTTCTTTAGTAATGTCATTTCTTAATGTCAAAAGACGATCCATGAGTGCCATCCAACTATCAGCTGCAATACCAATTGCGCTACTGGTAAAAGGAGAAAAATGTTTTCTATTAGAGTTACACAAACACCGTTAACATTATAAGGTTTTCAGGCTTCAAACAGAATAAATATGTTAAGACATTTATACAGGCCTAACTATTATGCACAAACTTCTACTTCAGGAAAGCAAGATGGCAATTCTTCTTTTTAATAAACAGCAAGTTTGCATTGCTTGATACTACCCTATATACATTTCAAAGTCACATGAACGTCGTAACACCCACCTTGATTGGAACCGAGTTTGCAGATATAGTTTAAAAAGTTCTTCCTCACTAGGCTTTTTAACACTAGAACTCAATATAACAGAATTACATGGTCGACTTTCCATCCAAGGGTCGCTCTTTCTGAAGCATTCCAACAACTGTAACATTTCAAAATATAAATGGTTAATAAAAAAAACTTTTAATTAAGAATTCTAGTTTTAAGTACTTCCTAAACAAAAATCAGACAAGAATATCAACATTCAACGTAATCGAAAAATACATGGAAAAGAAACACTTGAGCAATAGTTTTGTGAAGATTGGTGGAGAAGATACAGTCAATATGTCCTTTTTTCCAACACAAGTATATAAAATTAAACAAATCAGGTTTGATGACCGTATTCAATTCAATATATTACACATTTAAAAGAGAATTTGGAAAAACTAGAACAAGATTATTGAATAAGATGATAATATAATGTGTAATTTAATGAATATGAGAAAAATATAAACAACCCTATTAAAATTATTGTTTATAGTAGCACAAGGAGCAAAAATCAGTGAATTAAAAACGTTGTTATCAAGATTTCAAAACATTACTTGAATGGACATTTTTCTTTAACATCAAATTTCCTTCTAACATTGTCTTAATTAACCAACAAAAACGGGCAAACATCATTAAACAACCACAGATTTGTTTTAAAAAGGAAAAAGATTGAGGACTTAATACAACTCTATTACTCGCTTTGCATTGGCTTGATGATATCGGAATCACTAGGTTCAATATGCTGATACAGTACACTATGTAATATTGACCTCCAACTTTAGCCAACATAGCATAGTACTCAATTTGAGATTTCCTGGTGGACAGATGTTGGCGATAATAATCAGTTTTCCTTTGGAGCTTCCGATTCGAGAACAGTTTTATAATCCAAAGATAACTTCCTACTCTTTATGAGTGAGTGAGTCTGTTTTAATACTTTCATGAGCCTTCTTGCATTTCTTTGCAGCAAATTGAAAATTAGGGTTGCATAGGGAGAGAAGATTTATACAATTGTATGAATAACAAAAAGCCCTAATTGAGTAATTTGCACCAATGTAGTCTGTCAAAGCAAATTTTTTAACTACCATAAAAAATCGAACAGCGAAAACACTGGAGGTCCAAATTTTATTTTAACCCTAGCAAACAAAAAGATCAAGTAAATCACAACTTAAATATAAATGAATAGATCTAGTAAAAACACAAGGAAGGCTTAGAACTGAAATTGAAAGTGAAACCTGAGGATTCTTTGAAACCCAGTACATGTCACCATCAAAGTCACCTCCAGCAATTTCATCTGCTACTGAGCGAGGTCCGACACAAGGGAAAAAAATTGCATATTTTCCATGGCCAACATAAGATTCTAATCCTTCCACATACGTGGCCTGCATTATGTGGATGTCCCCAAAATGTAAACCTGGATTTCGATACACCAGGACATCCCCAGTAATTTGGCCATTTTCACTGCAAAAAAAAAAAAAAAGTCAACACAGGCCTGATTGTTTAAATTTCAAACAACATTCTCATAATACAAACTAATTAGTACAAATGGTTGCATATAGTCATAGCGTTTTGTTTTAAATTGGCTTATCAATATTTGATAGGGAAAGGAAGGGAAATGGGCCAGCTGAAAAAGGCATGAAAGTGTACGAGGGGATGAGCAAGTGTAGGTGGAAGAGAGAGTGCGGAGGGGATATTAATGCTTACTGAATAATGCAAACTTGATTCGCTTCTAGGCAATGGCCTTCGGTAGGATCAACAGTCCCCATTAGATAGAAACAATCTTCTAAATATAGTTTACCGGTTCTAAGATTGTTCTTTTCCAATTTTACAAGTTTAGATAGATAATGCTGCAGAAATGGTTCATCAAGAGGAATCCCACATAAAATCATTCCTGCAGCATTGAAGTCATCCATCCCGGCATAGTTGAGAGATGCTGCAAGTGCATCAAGTTTGAAAACCACTGTTAAGGGGGACTCTGACGAATTTTAGGCATTAGAACAATTAAATTCAAATCCCAATAAACAGCAGCTTATGTTAAATATGACAATTGGACATATTGGTATTTGGTAACTAGAAGTATGTAAGAAAACTACCTCTGAGTGCAGCACGCTTATTGGTATAGATATGGCCTGCATCTTCTAAATTACTCTTAAGTACATCCATGAAGAATTCATTTGGAACTCTTCCATAGCTTAGAAGTGCGATCAAATATTTAGATAAATATGCTCTATTTGGTTTTTGGCTGAAACATGGAGGCATCGGATTAGTTTGTTTTTCAGACAATACAAGAAAAAACATTTTGCATTCGTGAATGCAAAAGGTTAGTCTAGCTTCAAACAACTTTAAGCATTAAGCAAGTTGGTTAAGCAACTTAGAATCAGCATATCAATATCAACGATAATGTATATTACTAAAAGAAATAAATGAACTATAACCACCATAAGTTTTCCTCCAGATGACAAAAACAAAACAATGTTGCTTGCAGACCCCACCTAATATGAACATGTTATGGTGGTTGTTGATAAAAAAATAAATCAATATAAGAGCCTTTGTTACATTTTGTTCTTAAATGATTCCTGCTTTCACAGAGTAAACCATGTCAGTTGTACACCAGACTAGGGGCACATGCCATTTGTCTCTGCACGGTGAATCCAAAAAATGTATATGTATGTCTAACTTATGGTATGTACCTGTCAGTCTAGCACAAAACTAATGTGATCCATCACAAATTATTCTTGATAGAGCGTATCATTTTTGGATGGCAGATTTAATGTATCAATTAGATTAGGTGATTGGACAGATATCCTATCAACCGAATCTTTTAAAATAAAATCGTTGAGAATAGCAGGCTAACCTAAGCTTTTAAAATAAAATCATTGAGAATAGCATAGCAGGCTCATATACATATATTATGATGTGTTACGAATATAGACAAACAAAGTTACGTCTCCACCTTTCAATATTTAAAAATAGGCATAATATAATTCATCATGTCCACAAGAATTATCAATACATTCTCCCCAACTAACACCCTAGTAGTTAAAATGTAATGGCGAAATACCTGGTAGTTACTACCTCCATCGAATTTAAGCTTTGAATATTTGAAAGGCTCGGGTCAGTCTTAACTTTAATCATTGAAGGCCGGACCTGTATCGTACTGGGAGAAAGCTTCAAGATTCAAAGATTCAGTGTTAAGCAAAAGCAGCATAGCTAAAAAATACAAACCATTCCAAAAGAAGGTTGTCAACAAAAAAGCATTAACATTCCGAATTATCAACTCTATGAATGGATAAAGGTTGTAGGTATTCTTTGTAATACAGAGGTAACACCCAAACTTAAAAAGAAAATTCTACCAGACAGCTATAAGACCGATGTGCATTATGGTGTTGAATGTGTGTGTATATATATATATATATACATATATATCAATTTCCATGACCAATAGAATCTGTAAAAGAATACCTTTTTGTTAACCAATAGAGTACCCTTCATTGCACAACCCATGTGAAAGAGACGGCACTGAATCAGCAGTGGCTTAATAGGAGGAAGAAAAAGGATAAGTTATATTATAGTAATGTCATGTCCATGCATATTACAAATGCATGCACATAAAAGATGTCACTGAAATATGAAACTGGCAAAAGAAAAACAAGGCATCTACTGGCTGATGTTTGCTCAGTGCTGCTTCTCCCATAGCCTTACTCATATCCTCAAGTTTAACCAGATTGGAAATTTCCTGAAGGCAGTTATAGCGCAGAATCAATAAAAAAGGAATTAGATCATAACATTTATTGAAATATATCTGAGGACACGAGATTAAATTGAAGTTATTGAGAGAAATATAAAAACAAAAGCAGGGGCTGAATAAGAGAGACCAGGAGACAAATAAATTTTTTTTGAAATAATTATCGAAAATATAAAAAGGACAGTATGTATAGTTAGAAATTTCTTCTTCATTTTTTGTTTCTCCCGCTGATCATTCCATTGGAAAACATACTGCCCTCATAAAGAATTTATTATATTTAATGACATATGAACACAAAGAAACATAGTAGAGAGCAGCCATTCAAAACTCTTCTTGGCCATTTCTCAACTTAAGTTAAACCATAATTTTCCACTAATATTCTGTGAACCACATTAAAATCATTAGGAAAAAGAAGACATCATGAATAAAAAGCAAACTAAAAGGCATAGCTCAAGCTTTATCCTTGCAAAAAAGTAGTATCGACATGAGAATCAAGAAAACCTTTTCAGATAGAAAAAGTAAAGGATGCCAGTGACAACAGTTATGATGAGTAAAGGAAGCCAGTGAGTGGTTATGATGAAACGAAGCTAAATAGGCAATGATGAAACAAGTAATAAGTGATTCATAATAAAAAATTTCTTTGAGTGGAATTTTAGTACATTATGATTGACTGACGAACATAGTAAGCTGAATAAAAATATAACGGGAATAATTGAAAGAAAAGAGACCTTTATATGTGTATTCTTCAAGTTACTTCGTTTTAACACATTGTTAGGGCAGAGTACTGCCAAATCTTCTGAGATGAATCCAGTTCCGTCTGTGAGAATACATGGTTTCTCATTATGATATACAGTATTGCCATGTGCATCCTAAACCAGCAAAAAGAAATCATAACACAACAAAATAATATGCTGCAAGCATGACCATAAATTATAGAACCTTTTAAGGTGACTTAAATATTGACTATACCTGACAACAGACATCTGGTATTGTTTTGACGCTCACAGTTGTCCAGTCAACATTAAGCTTATAGGTCTTTGACAGAATGAGAGAGAACCTGATTTACTATGAGGTTAGTACATGGAATAGAATCCATTTTGAGAAAGTGGATGAAGGAAAACAAAATGTAACTCTAAAAGGTAGTATAAAGTATCAACAAATATCATACCTAGCCATATACATGTCAATATTGGGTAACGTGTGTGCATGCATAAATAAAGATCTGGCTTCAAACATTGTCCTATTTGACAAAATGTATGATTCCCTCTCATCTGTAGAACAAGATGATTCTGTCCTAACAAAATAACATTTGACTGACGAAGTTGTTGGATCCTTCTTCTTCTTCTCTTCCTTTCCACCATCTTTGAAAACTGTTCAATCAGTAGAAAATTTTAAAACACGCATAAGCCACTAGTGGTATCTTAAACAACGCCAAAGACAGCATCAGACACATGACAATGTAATGATTTAAGAATGCTTTTCGCAGCCAATGACTGAAATGACCCAAAAGTAACGCAAGGTTGAGAGAAGGGAAGCCAGGCATATTCTTTATGTCATAAAAATTAACTCGAGAAAGTCCAAGCAATCCTGCAGAACCTATAATTACATTTAATAGAATAATATTATCAAAGGGATAATTGTAGCGTCCCAATTTTTAATAGTGAGGACGTATTTTCTTTTAAAAGACTTTCTCAAATAAAATTTAAATAAAACGCCTTTCTCATAAAATTCCTGTGAATATTTTTTTTAAAAGCTTACACAAAACCAATGAAGTCTCGTGAGCAAAGAAAAAGAGAACAAATACAATAAGTGCCCAACGGAAAAGTAGTTTGAAACATATACATTTGAAAATACTCCAAGACTATGATATCAGACTAGCACCGCTCATACCCTGGGTATTCTCGGAAGACACCTTCGCAGAAGTACTGCTTCAAGAATTCCAAAAAAACAAATGAAACATGGAAGACGAGGTGACTGATTAGGAGGATATTGCATCAGAGATTACTTGTAGTGAGTGTGGGCGTGGGCCATCTTTGCTACTGTAGTCTTTAGTTATGATCAGATCAGCGTTGTGTTATTTTTTTGGGGTTTGATGTATTTATTACACTTTTGGATTACTGTACCTATTATCTACTTTGACAGTTGACTTCGATTTGGTGGTTCCCCAGGGGCATAAGCGGTGGCTAGTCCGATCTCATCACCCCGGAGTATTTTAAGATGTATATTTTGGGGGATGTATATGTTTCAAACTACTTTGCTGTTAGGAACTTATGCTATGTTGTATGTTATATTCAGCTGTGTGAATTATGTTGAAGATTCGTTCTTTTTCTCTACGTACGAGACGTCATGTTTAAGCTTTTAAAATAAATATTCTTAGGAATTTTACGAGAAAAGGATTTTATTTACATTTTATGCAAGAAATTATTTTAAAAGAAAATACGCTCATTAAAAATCGTGTGGTTACATTGTGGTATCAGAGCGCAATTGGATCTTAGATCAACCTGTAGGTTGGGAGTCACTATTTGATCATGTGCCAAGGTAAGTTGTTAGAATCTGTCAGTTGGTGCTTGTTGCTTGCAGTGTATTGAAGAGGTGAGGGTAGCTTAAAGTTGTTTCATTGGGATTCTTTTAAGTTGGTACTGTGATTTCTACTTTATGTTGGTTTTGTAGGAAACAATGCCTCCAAGAAGGAAAAAAACTACTCCCGGAACTAACAATAATTGGGATCATCAAATGGCTGAGATTATGAATAACATGACTACTTTTGTTGCAGCACAGATTGCTGCGAAGAATCTTTGGAATCTGGAGAAAAGAGAAAGAGAGATACGTGCTGCAGAGTTGGAAGATTTTCCCCGTCACAATTCTCCGAATTTCAGGGGTGACGTGAGTCCATAAAGTTGATGAGTGGCTCCAAGAGGTGGAGAAAATCTTTGGAATGATTAATTGTCAAGTGGAGGTGAAGGTCAATTATGCTACGTATCTGTTGTTGGGAGATGCTGAGTACTGGTGGAAAAGTACATGGATTATGATAGAGTCAACTCATGAGGAAGTGAGCTGGACGTCGTTCAAGAGGAAGTTCTTGAACAAATACTTCCCGATGAGCACCAAGACTAGGTTGGGAGGCAATTTTCTTAAGAAATTAAGCTTTGTCGGGGAAATATGATTGTCGGTGAGTATGCGGCTAAGTTCAAGTCATTGTATAGGTATTTTAGGGAAGAGGTTGATGAATAGTTCATGTGTCACCGTTTTCAAGACGGACTGAAATATGAGATTCAGGATTCTGTTTTGCCTGATTTCTACTTTATGTTGGTTTTGTAGGAAACAATGCCTCCAAGAAGGAAAAAAACTACTCCCGGAACTAACAATAATTGGGATCATCAAATGGCTGAGATTATGAATAACATGACTACTTTTGTTGCAGCACAGATTGCTGCGAAGAATCTTTGGAATCTGGAGAAAAGAGAAAGAGAGATACGTGCTGCAGAGTTGGAAGATTTTCCCCGTCACAGTTCTCCGAATTTCAGGGGTGACGTGAGTCCATAAAGTTGATGAGTGGCTCCAAGAGGTGGAGAAAATCTTTGGAATGATTAATTGTCAAGTGGAGGTGAAGGTCAATTATGCTACGTATCTGTTGTTGGGAGATGCTGAGTACTGGTGGAAAAGTACATGGCTTATGATAGAGTCAACTCATGAGGAAGTGAGCTGGACGTCGTTCAAGAGGAAGTTCTTGAACAAATACTTCCCGATGAGCACCAAGACTAGGTTGGGAGGCAATTTTCTTAAGAAATTAAGCTTTGTCGGGGAAATATGATTGTCGGTGAGTATGCGGCTAAATTCAAGTCATTGTATAGGTATTTTAGGGAAGAGGTTGATGAATAGTTCATGTGTCACCGTTTTCAAGACGGACTGAAATATGAGATTCAGGATTCTGTTTTGCCAGTGGGAATACAACGTTTCTAAGCTTTGGTGGAGAAATGCAGGGAGGTTGAACATATGAACAATAAGAGGGTTAATCCAGGAGAGAACTTTAACTCTGGGGGGCCGAGTCGCTCGAATAATCAAAACAACAAAGGGAAGCAATTGGCTAAGCCTGGCACCAAATAATTACTGATTTAAGTGGAAAAGGGACATTATGCTACTGTTTGCACGTTTAAGGGCCCTACCAGTTACAACTGCAAGAAGCTAGGACATACATTTTGCAAAGGACTGCAAGGCTACAAAGGTGGAGTCAGTTGTGAACGCGACGAGGGAAACTCGTCCTACTGCTAAGGGTCGTGTTTATTGTATGAGTGCTGAAGCAGAGAACCAATTTAACAGCTTGATTCAAGGGGACTGTGAGATTGCATGTAACACCCTAACTACACTTTTTGATTCAGGGGCGACTCATTCCTTCATTGTTTTGGATTGTGCAAATTTGTTTGAAGCTATCTTTTGTGTCTCCTCTGCCTTTTGATTAGATTGTTTCTACACTCTCGCTGTTAAAATTGGGGTATTACAATAATGGTAACCTATATATAAAAAACACAATAGAATTGTAGCTTCCATACAAATTAACTCAATATATATGATTATAAGGATGAAATATAATTAAAGAACATTATTGAGCAAGTAAATTTCAGAATGAGGTAAAAAAATATAGTATGCAAGTGAAAGACTGCAGAGAAATGGACAGAATATAATGATTCATAAAACATGGGAGGAAAACAGATAAAAAAAGCAGATGGGATGGGTTGTAAACTTTCAGCCTAGATCATAAGTTGCACATACTAAATGAAAATGCAAATTCCCCAAATTATTTCATCTTAATTGGATGACATTTTACCTGGATTCAAGATCATAGAAACCCTAAAAAGGCCTAAGAAACAAATTAAAACTAGCAAGTAATAGGATTATTACCAAAAAAGCGATACAAACGAAGACCAACACGGAGCCCTTCTTTTCCAAACTTCTCATAGTGCTTGGCAGCTTCTTGAGCACTGATCTCTGACTTCCTTGCATACTGATCCTCAGCAAATTTTACAAGCAAAACATTGTCATCACCTAGTGATTTCTGCAGGTGTGTTCGCGTGTGTTGTAAAATAGGGCCCTGAAAATAATTCAAACTAAGAGGCAGTAAAATAAACATATTTGGCATAGAAATAGACAGTTGAATAAGCAAATAAAATATCGACCATATAAAAATCTGAACAAAGTTTGTTGATTCAGGACAATAATTCTAATGCATTAATTATTATTGTTAAACTAATTATTGATTAGTAATTCTAATCTATACAAATTGAAATCTTCATAGCATCATAGCCATTGAATAGTGAAACAGAAAAACTTACAATCATAAACACAAATTTCACAGTACACAAATCCAAAGTAGGAGAAAGGCATACAAACCTTGAACCTTAAACTCCCATTTGGAGAAACAAAGCACTGGTATATATGTGTCCTGCCAGAATCCCAATCAAGATACTGCAGAAAGAAAACAAAGTTCATACTAACGACCACAAAATAGTTAACAGTAGCTTGTCAAAATTGTATAGGAAACCGCCACAGGTTGATATCTAGCATATTAAGTGTGTTAAAAGTTTTTGCAACCATTTTAAGAAATGCAATAATTAGAGAAAAAAGAGAAGTCATTTTACCAAACTACCCATCTTAATTTTTGGTTGGTTTTTCACTATTATCAATGCAAAGTACGAATCAACTTACCTATTATATTAGAAACTATCAAGATTATAATTTTGAAGACAGACTCTCAAAATACCATAATAATAATAATAAGACGAGTATTTTGGTGGACCTATATAACATACAACATACAGTCCACTGTGGTCCGGTGTTTAAAAAGCACCCAAAACTCTAATAATGATCTGCGAGGCTCCTTCCCATAATAGAAGTTCACGACCTTACTTGTTCTTACTGTTGAAACGGCGACCTATTTGATCTCCATTCAACAAGTTCAATTTCAATAAACACAGTAATCGTTTTCCCTTGTTTTTATTAAACAAACATCAATCAAATCACTTTCTCAATCTTGAGAACGAAGAGAATTGTGAATTTCTACTTCCGTAAAACAACATCTATCATTATTGTCATCGTTGAAGTTTTGAATTGTCTTTAGAATCTGTTTAACAATAAATGAATCAGTGTTCATATGATAATTTTTACCACTAGACGATCAGTAAGTCGATCAACGTATTTGTGTCCCACAGTTTCCCAAATTTCTTTCTCAAAAATTTTCATCGGCAACTCATTCAAGCTTCTAACATATTCAGCCGTTACAACATTTTCAATACTCTCCCTGTAACAATACAATCAAAAAACCGAAACCACAAATATTAGATAGGCAAATAAAATAAAATTAGATACAAATGAGAAGCTAATAACTATTATTAGAAATTTAATTTAAACTACTATCTCAAAAAAAAATTGAAGAGTTTAAAATTGTTACCGTCCAGCATAACTCATCAGCAGAAATGACTTTCGAAACTCTAACTCTCCTAACGCCGTGAGAACATCGGAATGCGGTGGAGGAACTGCAGACGAAGACGAAAGTGACTGTGACCGTAACGGTAACGGAGAAGGACGTGACCGTAAATGTGACTGTAACTGTGACAGTAACTGTGACCGTAACGAAGAAGAACGTGACTGTGACTGTGACACATGTGACTGTGACTGTGACTGTGACTGTGACTGTGACTGTGACTGTGACGGTGACGGAGGATAGCTATGTTGGTTAATCATATACTTTGTAAATGCATTAAGAGAACGTTTAATTGGTTGTGTAGAGATATAATGAAGAATTTGAAGAGCTTTTTGTTCTCCGATCTTATCTAAGTCTCGTCGAATTGATGAGTCGAGTGGTGGTTGCGATTGTTGTTCGCGGATTTGGTTTATAAGATTCTCTACTGATGACGGAAGGTTCACCGGTTGGTTCGCCATAACAAACTTCTAACGGAAACTGTAACCGTAAAACAGAAAATGCAAAATGAGTAGAGTGATAAGAGAAGGAATGAATGTGTTTATTTGAAAGCGAAGAAGAAAGAGAATAAATAAATAAAATAATGAAGAAAAGACACCACGCTACATGACTTGAATTAAAAAGAGTGAAGACTGGTCTTTCCGGACTGTGTACGAGTGCCATTTCAAACTGTCCTTTTAAATATTTCAACAATTAATCATTTTCCAACTTTTAATTACTTATAAATTTATTTTTTAATGAAAATTTATGAACGAAGATCCAAATCCTAAAAAGAGAAAAAGAAAACAAAATCTAAGAAAAAAAAATAGCAAAAACAGCAACTAAGCTATGTTATATAGTGTCATGACTCATGAGAACCAACTCTAGATCTTTTAAAGTGTAAATTATATTGCCTTTGAAAGATATCTTATTAATATGATTAACTACATATTTAATAGTAGCAAATTTTCACCTCCATGTAAATATTTTTTAGAGTCATGCATACTACTTCTAAAGTCAATAATATCGGCAACTAAACTCTGGATTTTTTGTAATTTGTAATAGATTTAGAGACAATTTTACAAAAACCATGACTCTTATTCCAAAAAATTTCTAAAATATGTATATTACACGACATTTTTGTTTAAGATTTGATGAGTAAGAATTTGATGACTCGAGCATTTTTATCCTTTAAAATTGTATCATTTATATCAAAATACTCATTTATATATTGTTCATCTCATCTATAAAAAAAATATAAATTATTCTCCTATCAATCCATATTTTATGTCTTTTTTAATCAAATTTCTTTACATATAACTGTAATGATTAATTCTTTTAGTTTTGCGTAACGTGCGCTACAACATTCTTAGCTTATAACATCACATTTTCACATAGCTAAAATAGTGTATCTTATTCTATTGTCACTAATAGAATAAATGAATTTAGCGTCACCTAAAAGCCCATGCTAATAGGTAAAAGGTCGACGCTAACGTTGATTTAACGTCGGTGTCGAGCCTAGACTAAAACGGTCGAAGCTAATACATAGTGTCGGTCAAATATCTTTCGATGCTAATATAGCATTCGTCGGACCTACTCTAGACCAACCCTACCAACAAAATAGAACATCTGACACTAGTTATATATGTTATTTAAAAATATTCAATTGCGTCGGATGACCGACGCTAAAGTCAACACATTTTAGTCAATAAAATAGTTAGCGTCGATATCACCAAATCAATTTTATTTATAGTATAACGTCGATGTGGCCGATGCTACGGTCAACAAGTTCACTATGTGTAATATGCTATATAGATGGATAGATGCCACAATGTTGAGTGTTTCTAGGAATCCATTAATAATTAAATATTTTATATAATTTAAATTTAAATTATGATTTTTTTTTGTCTAATTCATCCGAATATTTATTTATCATTGTATATTATCTTCTTTCAACTATATAAGTTTCATCCATTCAATGACAACTTCAAAGTTATATAATGATGTATGTCTCATGTTCTTACTATGTTAAATTTACTTTATAAAGAAAATTTTCATTTAAGTTTACAAAATAATACTATGTACAAAATTGCATTTGCATTTCAGGGTAAAAGCAATAGATGGGTCAAAATGAGATAATAGGTGGTGATAAAAATAAGACACCATCTACAATTGAAGGGAGCCAATGCTGGTACAGTTTTAAGGTTGCCACAAATTATCAACATTCAAGTATTACCAACATTTAACTACTTTTTGTATTTTTTTTTTAAATAACCAATTTCAAAACTCATGAGAAATACAATCTCCATCTTATTATATTATTTTGGTATATTTTCATTTGTTATATTAGAAACCAATAAATGTTCTCCTTTGGTTTTTATTGATTTTTTTTCTTTTGACAAAATGAGGCAAATGAAGATTAACTAAAGAATAAGAGGGTCCAATTAGAGTTGCAATTTTTTTTTCATTATTTTAGGAGTGAAAAATTTGGTACTTGACCACCTTCTTTATTTATATA
>JBBPBT010000899.1:4932196-4948620 GCA_037974875.1 Cicer bijugum | reverse complement strand
GAAGTACAATTACAATTATATTTGAATTGTTTAGAATTTTTAATCACTTCATCTAAACACACTATAAAAATCAAAATAAAACGATCAATACATGTTAAAAATTGACATTAAAAATAGTCATCTTTGTAAGACAATAAGCAATCATATTAGTTTCTCTCACACACAACAATTGTTACAAATAACATCATCAAAGACTTACATTTAGCAAAAATAACACAGAGCTCCGATTTATTATGAGAAAAACCAATAAAGACATATATTATCACCTTTAAGTGCATGAAAAACGCAACATTAATATAACCTAACTCAACTATCTATTTCATATCAGCAACAAGTCTCATGATTTCACCAATGTTGATTGAAATAATATATTAAATATTATATTTTTTAAATTTATATTAAAAAGTGTTTCACATATAGTTAATAAATTTTGTCTATTAAATCCTAGTTATGTAAATTGATTATCGTAGAAGTTAATAAATTTTGTTAATTAATAAATAGCGTTAGGTTGAATGTTTTATTTTGGATTCGAACTCAAGACCTCGTAATTTTATGAATTAATTATAATAGAATTTATTATATCTTCTACAATAAAATAAATAAATAAATTCTGTCCATTTTACAAATTGTCATTTATAAATAAAGATACACTTACATTTTTTTTTTAGAAAAAAGATACACTTATATGCATACTCTCAAATTTTTAAAAATGAGTTATTTAAAAAATAATCCTTTACCCTTTTTATTAAAATAATCCATTTGTTTCAAAACTAATTCTAAAAATGCATTTATAATGAGTATATATATTTCTATTTTTTATCTTTTTTTTAAATACTATTTAAAAATGAAAAAAATAAAAACAAGCAAGACAAACTACACTTTGAATAAAATAATCATTTATTCTTATACATTAATTTAAAGTCATTATTTTTAATAAATAAATTTTACATTGAATTTTGAGAACATAAAAGTACTAATAAAACAAACTTGCTGTCAAATCACTGGTTCAAGGGTCAATCATGTTTTAGTTGGGGCCAATTTCACCTCAACTTTTCTATTCCTACCACACTCCTATGCAAGTTTACATGTAAAAATATTTCTCATGTTCTGCGTACTGTTTACAAAAATGTTACATTCCCATCACTTATTTCATGTGAAGGAATGAGTAGAAGAACAAGTTTTTTATTATCTAAAAAAATATAGAAGAAAAAGTTTGACCTGTCTATAATTATTAGAACATTTTCCAAGTTTTAATATTCTCAATAATATATTATACAGTAAAGAACAACATTTAGATTATCAGGCTAACAAGTTATATAGTAGGTAATGTTTCTTCTTTCAAGTTTTGTAAATACTAAAAAATGAAAAAACAAAATAAATTTGTATCTACAATATTGTTATTTCCTCCTCAAAATACAATTTTCAGCAGAAGAAAAAGAGGGACTGAACAAACATGATTAAACAATCCTGGTCGCGGGAATGCCGACAAAGAGATGCTTCCATCCATTTTAGAATCATTTAGCTCGACGAAATCTAATTTTCCCAACTCCAACACGCAACAATTTCTCTGAGATTCACCTCAAGACATTAGATGCTTGTTCAGTTCCTATTTCAGTTCGCAAACTTGAGTATTTTCCGAACTGATATCTCGCCACCCAAACCAGCTGCTTTCAAAATGTACACTTGAAAATATGTGGTCAGAAAAGTCCAATGAAATATTTAGATAATTCATGGTAAATTCTTGTTAGAAAGTCCCATAGATTCTGCAACTTCTCTAGCAGCCATACTGTCCGTTTGTACCTACATAACAGATGATAAAAAATATACCTAGAGTCAACTAAATTTGATTGCAATAATAATCTAACCATTGGGATAGGGTTAACATAGCTGCATGTATTAAAAAATTGTGATATATCAAAATTAGCTGAGTTTTTTTACCTGAAGGCGATGCAAGAGATACATCAAGAAGAGATGTACAAACACCTGTTGCAAATTTGCAATATCTCAAGGTTAGCAAAATGAAATTCTTGCACAGATTCGGGTTCATGTAGCTATTATACATTTTAAACATCTAACTTATCTCACCAAGTAGAAAAATAGAATAACTCGAGCTGTTGGATAACGCCAGAGAAATCTTGTGGCTCTGACAGCCCCTGAATCTAGTAGTTTAATTGCTTTCTGCCACTGCATGAGGCATGCAAGATACTAGGTAAAAAGTATTGTTCAATTGGAAGATGAAAGATGAAAATAACAAATTATGATGGCTGCCATACCTGAATACTTGCACCAACCAAGTGACGTTGATGCAAAGGAAGAGGCCTGCAATTAGATGATTTAACAGAGAGATCATAAGAAAATCACAACTAAACTATATGTATTATGTGGAAATGAACAAATTAGATATGAAGAAAATATAAATAAGAGATTATTTGAAACATGGATGTAAACAAACGAGTAAAAGAAGGGATTGATGCATTTTAATGGGTGTGAAGGAACTTCCCTCTCTACTGGCAAAGAACATGACCATTGAGGTTAAGTTAATGGTTATTTTGATCAAATGCATTACAGAAAAACAAGATAAATGCTACCATAATAATAAGCGAAAACATACTCGAGGGTTTTTATTTCAGCCTCATCTTCCCAAGCTGATGATGCTCGACGAGGCACTCTATTCCTCTCAGTCTCTGCCTGTTCAACATGACAATGGTGTCAAAAACTGGCCAAGTCAATTTAGTAATCACAAGTAGCCACAGGAGCCTAAGCACATACCTGTGCTTCTTGAAGTCGCTTAATTTCCTTCTCCAATTGAAACTCTGTAGCAGCTTTTTCGCTGACCATGGTTTCTAATTGTGTTTGTTTGTAGTACTGCAATAAAAATAACACATAAATGTATTGAAGATTACAAAACTTTTCTGAAATTTAACCATGACAAATTACCAAAAGATCAGTCAGTTCCCGATAGCGTTTCTCTAACTCCATATGTTCCTGTTACAAGAACATGATGCTTAGAACAAGTAGTGTTTCAAAATTGCCATAAAATCAAAATAAAAAGAACTAAGTTAACTTCGACTGTGTTCATGTCAAAATCCACAGAAGAATATCATGATATGCTAGTAGCATTTGAAGTAGATTTTCATATCATCACTCCCCTTAGTTTTGTTGCGAGAGTTATACCTCAATAGAAAATTCACCAATAGTAATAAAAAATTGTTTGCAGTGGTGTGTACGGTACAGTACCAACCTATGCAACATAGACACTCTTTTATTGGTCAGGTTGGTTAGTTACACAGTCATACCATCCTGTACCTGCTTTGTACCGGGCACCGGTACTGTACCTATGCAACATAGAAACTCTTATTGGTGAAAATATGATTCCGGCCCTACTAATAGTGTGGCCAGATTGGTTGGCAGCGCCCAGAGGGGATTTCATTTCACCCAATAATAATGGAATGTGTTAAGAGTGTCAGAGTATGTTACTAGTTGGGATTCCATGTGATAATATTACCTGACGTGAATAATGCTCAGCATCCCTCTTCATGGCAGCCATTTCAACTCTAAGTTTTTGCAGTTCAGCCTGAAATAGTGAAACTAATGAATAATATGAACCAAACCTTAACTTGCAAGATATAAGTTAATTATCTCCAATAAACTTCATATGGAAAAATTTTGTAAAATACCTCCAAGGAAGATAACTTGTTTTCAGCTTCCCTCTGACCCTGACGTGCACGCTCCACTTCTTCCTGCCATGCCTGAACCTTGATATACCAAACTTGCAAGGTTATCATTCCATACGGATGAATATTTATCACTAATATTATTATGATTGTTGCTGAAGAAATCAAAATACTAATGATACATGCCAATGGCCCAATACTCCCTTGACCAGTTGGAGGCAGAAACAGTTGTGGCAAGTTGTAGCTTTTGACTAGTGTTCACCAATTGTACCCATGGTTAACTAAGTCCCTAGAAATTTAAAGCACACAACTCACTCCTCCCACCTCTTGATATTTATTGTTTAAAAAAGATCAGGTATAATTGGTATTTCAATAAAAAAAAGCACGAGTGGAAGTTATAAGCATGATTATCAAATCGGGATACATATTGTGCATTGGAAGACCTATTGTAGAAGACAACTCACACGTTTTCATTGAAACCAGCCACTTTTTTGGCTTGAATTTTTTTGCCTCATGTATCAAATTCATCTGTGTTTCACGAATCAAACGATTCCACCGTGATACATCTGATTCGGTCACCGATTCAGAGTTCAAAATGATTAGGCTTGTGATTTGCATTGGTAGCCATGTTTTGTCGCGTATCACAGTTTGAATCGACAATACATGCAATACTAACTACTATGGCAGTAGGCGTTGAAATTATGTAATGTAGCAAACAGAATCCATAATCACTAAAAGAACTCAAGCTTTCTTCTATATAATATTGTGTAAACAACAGCTAAATAGGGGGAAATATTTACTTCTAAACAATGACACTTTTATGCAAAAAAATAGAGGTAAATATGTCCTCTATTTACATGTACACAGCATATCAAATGCATTTTTGGCTTGGAAAATAAATCAAAAGGGCAATGACTCTGTAAATTCATGCTAGTAAAAAAATATTTGAATATGTAAAATATTAGGCGACCTGATGAAGATTCAAAGTAGGCTACTTTCTTCTCAGAAGTATGTGTCTATACCTGAATTATTTGATTGGCCTCTTCTGGTGATTTTTTTTGTTCCCGGCGCAAACGGGCTTCCATATCTTGCAGCTCTTGATTTAAAGATGAGCATTCAACCTAATAACAGAGATTGCCATTGAACTTTTCAGCAGATCCATATTTTGAATAGTAATCCCTAATAATCAGCCTTCATATTCACAAAGAAATTCTTTAACTCTTTTACAACATACCTCAAGAAGTGCCACCTTCTGTTCAAGTTCTGTGGCCTTTGCTGTCCTTTCATCTGCTATTCTCTGAAAAGAGAATAAACTAACATATCATCAATGTATATGTTCAACATTGATGTCAATAACAAATTTACAATCAAAATAGCTTTAAAGGGAGAGCCAAAGCAGCTATACAAGATTTATGCTGGTGAATTTGTTACTATTGTCCATTACTATTTTGTAAAACAGATCAACAACAACCAAGCCTTATTTTGTAAAAGAGATGACCTATTAAAATTTAAAATAGCAAGACCCAAAAAGCATCACTGACGCCTGTATGATGCTACTTGGAATACATTAAAATAAGTATCTTCTTCTAACACGTCTAAATTGGCCAATCTGGAGAGCATTGGGGGGGTGGGACAAGAAGCCACCTAAAAATAAGCTTAAGAGAATGTTGTCAGACTTATGTAGCAGCATTGAATAGGCGTAGATGGACCTACCCCTACTTTCAAATTTAATATGAGCAAAAGCTTGAAAGTTTTTGCTGATGGAAAAATTTATAATCAGTTTAAGATTTAGTTTATTAGACCCTTTTTGTATTCTCAGAAGTACAAACGTACAAAGATCCACCACATACTTTTATCCACACCTTGAAAATTTTAATGAGAAAATTGTGTATATAACCTTAGTGGTGTTCTTCTAATCTAATAGTTATGTAAAGTAAACTTAGTACTTTATTCATTTTTAAATTTCTAGTACTTTATTCAGTTTGAGGAGGATTAGTACTTCCCCCTTTTCCTTCTAAAACACCTTTTGTCTAAACAAGGGTGCCAAATAGTGATATGAGCAGCCCCTTGCAGCCTAAAAAACAATGCGCCTGGAGACTAGCATCCTAAATACAGGCCTGTTTGGATTGATTTATTTGACCTTATCTACTAACATAAGTACTTGTGAGACTGTTTGGGAGAGCTTATGGAAACAACTTATGATATGTTCAAAAACTATTTTCAGCTTATTTTTATAACAGCTTAAAGATAGTTTATGAAAACAACCAATTTGACTTTATTTTATCTTTTGTAATCGAAATAGCTTTAACATAACCACTCACATGATAAACACTTAATTAAGCTGTTTATCCAAACAAGATCCAAGTGTTATTTTGAAATGTTTTCTCACGGATAAGTTTCGGACTATGCTTAAAATCCAATGATGTATTTCATGCACAAGCTCTAGATTTGAATTTCAAATTTCATAGCATTTATAGTCGTATAAACAACTTGACAACCAGCAGGTATATTATGTTATCGTTATTATGCTTTTAATATGATTTGCAATTGCATCCCAATTAAAAGTTTAAAAGCAGTAGGGTGCTGACGTCACCTGTATTCTCGCAAGGGCTGTAGATGACTCAACTGCTCTATGCTCCAATTCTACTTCTCTTTCCATAGCAGCCTGCTCTACAAAACACATAATCATTAAGAAAACAATATAAAATGCATAAACACATAAAACTATAGAATACAAATTACGGACCATTTTGGTAGCATTATGTGCAGCGCGCTCCTCTTCTGCTCTTCGCTCAACAGATGCTAACTCCTCTCTTAGAGCCTGCAAGAGTAGCACTTTTATGATGCAAACAGCTTTATCTTATGAATGGGACATGACAAATTAAGGGAATCTTACATGCATTAGAGAACCTGATTACCTGCATCATCCTTGTCTCTGTTAGTTCCCGATTTCTCATCATAGACTCCATGTTTGCCTGATAAGGTATACAGTGTTACCCATGCCTTAAAAATTATAAAAATAAAACATGATATAATGAAGCTATGGACTATGGTACAACGAAAAATCCTACATGTAGAGAAAGAGATTGATGAAAGAAACTGAAAAAGGTAGATCTTGAAGAATCAAGGGAAATCAAATTTAATTCTCTTTTATTTTATATTATTCTGTTTATTTTTATTTTATGATTTTGTCATTATTACTATTATAATTTTTTTTCTTTCTATATAAACAGTATAGGGCTATAGTAATAAGATATGAAAGTATTTTTCCTTTTATTTTCTTCAGTAGATCACCATGTTACTGAACCCACCAAGTTTATAATACTAATAGTCAAATATTTTCCCAATTCATTGAGTAAAAAGGTTCCCTAATATATGCTAAATGAGTAAAACTTTAACAGACACTGTAAGATGGCAATTAGATCCAGACCCAGTGGATACCCGTAAAAAAAACCCACAATGGGTAGGGTAAAAACCCGCATAATGGATACGGGCATGGAGACGGGTAATTACCCACAAAATTAAACGGATATGGGTGCGGGTGCGGGTACAGGTACTATAGTACCTACCCCGCCCCGCACTTATATAAATATATTATTTATTTATTTACTTATTATATTAGTATTTAGTTTAATTAATTGTTTTCTTTTATGTTTTAACATCTACAATATTTATAATTGAAAGATAAACGTTTGCAAACTTTTTAAGAATCTGATTATGATAAATAGGTAAATAATTGTGATTTTATAACTAATAGTTATGTCTTATTAATCATGACTTTATAATTATACTTGCAATTTTGTATCAATTATCTCAAATAATATTGTCGTATGACTTGCAACTTCATAAAATATAATTATGGATATTTAAATATGTATTGTAACGAATTTTCATTTGAAATGTTTGAGTTATAAAATATTTAGGTTTATAATATTTAATGATTGGATTTAAGATATTTGAATAATTTTTAAATTTAATCACAACAATATCATTTATTTATCGATTTTTAGTTAAAGCGTGGGTAATGGGTATGGGTACGGGCACTTAGGTACCCAGAGAGTAAGGGTACGGGTATTAAAGTTGATACCCAAGAGGGTACGGGCACGGGTATAGGTATTTTTTTAAATCGCGGGTATGGGGACGGGTATTATAGTACTCTACCCATTGCCATCCCCGTATGCAGACAAACATACACATACATGCTCATAGCTATAACATGTGCACGAAGCTGGCCATATTATTTTCTGAAGAAATCAGTGGCAGTTATCTTAAGGATACTAGAAACAAATTGAATAGGTGAGTATGCATTTTTTATTTTCTAGGAAGTCTGAAGAAATCAGTGGCAGTTATCTTGAGGATACTAGAAACAAAATGAATAGGTGAATATGCATTTTTTATTTTTTAGGAAATACCAACCCGTATCATCATTCATAGACCAAAATTCTTGGCAGACAAATAAAATAGATAAATAAGATCTTAATATTTGTGGGCAGACTTGGAGATGGGGATTATTCAAATTTCATACAATGCGTCAAATAGCCAGGATTATGTATAAAAATGTAGGACAACAACTCTCATGCAACCCAGTATGTTCAATAAAGAAAGAAAAAGCTTTCACGAGAGCAAAGCATATGGTACATAATATAGTTCAGGTGCAAGACGCACTTCAATAACTAACCTGCAGGGAAGCTAGATTTCCTTCTGATAACGCAGCCTGTCTCTTAATTGCTTCCACAGAACTTAGAACTGCCTCAATTTCAGCATTTTTAGCTGCCAAGGCCTCAGCCATATTTGACTCCACTCTTGTAACTTCCTTTTTACTTTCAGACAAATCCTTGTGTAGCTGCTTTATATTAGCCTCATATGATTTACTCAGCTCTCTCTGTAAATTTAGAATTTATTTAGAAATGCAATACATTAAAGTGTTTTATTTCAAGCGCATAACAAGATTTTCTAGTCTCTTTAACAGGAAACAGCAATAGCAATTTACCTCTGCAGTAAGAAGTTCTTCTAACTGTGCATTTTCAGATTTGTATTCCTGAAGGCGGGATGATAGTCCAGCACAAACCTGAGCATCATTAGAAAAATATCAAACAGACATCTATTGGAAGAAACTCTTTCAAACATTCCAGAACTAATCTACAGGATTGACCTCTGATCAGCTTTTCCCATTTAAGGAGTCCTTAGCTAACAAAACTGACAGTTTAAACAACATTCTTCTTACCCGAGCCAACCTTGCCTCTTTAGACTGACCAGTAGATTTTGTTGTTTTGAGCAATCCTTGGGCCTATGTACCAACTAAAAAATTAGAAGAATTTTTTTTGAAAGATGTTATATATAAGTAATAATGAATAAATTTCTCCATAATAAATGTTACCTCTTCAAGTTGATCCTGTACTTTCTTTGGGGAGATGTCAGTTTTATGATCCTCTTGGCTCTTCTGATTCACGATAGGTTCAACTTTTATATCAGAATCTGTAAGTGTATTATCACTATTTGGAACTACATCATCAGCCACAGTCACAGATTCAGTTTTTTCTTGATCCATATTTTGGTTGGAGTCTAAATCTCCAGACTTAGTAATTTGGCCAGTACTTGTGGGTTTGTGGATGGGGCCTTTAATTCCTTTGGGAGAAGAAGAAGCATCCACTTCATGAATATCTGAAGCATTCTCTTTGACAGGCTCACTATTTGCCGAAGTAGTGGTAACATCAACGTCAGCATTGTTTACCAAGACTTCCACATCACCTGTGTCATGTTTACCGGTATCACTAGCTAGCATTTTTGACAATGAAGATCCTAATATGGGTGATGTTGCATCAGTAGGTTGCTGCTCCTTCGGTTGATTTGTGGAAATGGAATCGCTCCCATCATTGTTGTCTACAGGATCAACTTTGCCGCTTGGAATTGTTACATCCAATGTTGCTTCTGGAGATCCACTTTTCTCCTTAGAAGTATCACTAATTATAGTTGATGGGGACAGTGCCTTTTGAGCCTGCAAAAGCTCAAGAAGACAAGTTAGATGTCACTATGACACACATTATGAGGATAGAAATTCAGCGGTAATACCTTAGGTTTTGATCGTGTCCTCTTGCCTTGAGAGCCTTGCCCATTTGAAGCTAATTTCAAAAAGGCAACAATAGAACAAAAGTAAGCACTCACAATATTAGGAGAGTATGCATATACATAACATATATCTGGTTATCTGAAAAACATAATTCCCTATCTTATATGCCTGCCCTCCTTAGTAGAACCTCTATGGGGTTTGTCGACACATGCCAAAGGTGAGGCTCAACCGTCTTTTCCAAAGTAGGTGTTACCCTTATTTTCTCTCTAATGCTTTAATTCCTAATCTACTAGGGTCAAAGGACTATCAATATTTGAATCAAAATCTAGAACACAAGAAACCTACTAATCAACAGTTGTTTCAACTTCAAAAGTTTAATCTTACAATTATATTGGCAGCACATCTTTACAGCAAAGAACACACATTTAATACAAGAGTAAGTATTGATAGCTAAAAGAAATAAAATCTAAACCTGGAGACTTAGAATCAGATTGTTCTTCAGCTGTGTCAGCAGCAACCAACTTCGCTCTTCGATCAACAACTTCAAATAAATCTGATCAATCAAGGCCACAAAAAAGTACATGTCAAATTTGATTTTGAGTTCAAAATGAGACAGTCATAAAGCAACAAAGGTAGGAGAAAGGCACTTCTAGGCACACCCTACAATGAAACAACACCAAGTGACATAATCCTCCCCCACTCCCTTTCTCCTAGACAAAAAATCTGATAAAAGAGAAAAGCAATATGCACCATTAAAATTAATTCACACTCCTAAGACTACAATTGATGAAGCATGAATGAAAGAGGGATCCAAACAATGTTGTCAAATAACAACTATAGTGCCATAGCGTGGAAGATTTTGAACAACCCGCTATTGTTTCACAATACATGATTTAGTACAAAGTGCTGTCAAATTGCACCCGTGTTTTTAAATAGCCGCTATAGTGGCACTATAACAAAGCATAATTTGAACAAATCGCTATTGCTCCGCAAAACGCTATTTAGTAAAAAGTTTTGTCAAACAACCGCTATTGCATCGCTTTAGCACTATAGCATAACGGGATTTGAACAAGTCGCTATTTCATGTGATCCACAATTGACAACACTGAATTGCACTTATAACACATGGTAGCGTAACATAATTTGAACAAACCCCTATTTTATGTGATTTGTGATTGACAACACTTAGTCACAACAATAAAATGCATTTTCTGGTCAGTAAGTTGGAAGCATAGAATGAAGATCGAACTAATCACATTTGAAGCTCACCAAAATCAGATTTAAGAAACCAGTTCTGTGATCCTTCATCGACGACATTTCTAATAAAAACTAACACAACACTTAGTCACAATAATACCATGCATTTTCCAGTCTGTAAGTCGGAAACATTGAATGAAGATCAAAATAATCACATTTCCAGCTCAACAAAATCAGGTTTAAGATACCAGTTCTATAATTCTTCATCGAGCGCGGTTCTAAATAACAAACCTTAGTGACTACATGATATTTTGACTATGAGAGAACAAGCAATATTCATTATTCACCTTTAACATTTCAATGCTTCATTTAATTTCCTAATTTCCAATAAATCAGAATCACAGTCCATAGCCAAAATAATCATAAAAAAAAAAAACTAACAAATTTTATTCAGCATCATCTTTTACACTGCATTAAGCATTTATCTATGATTTCATTTTCATGTAATGATGATCAATCAAGCATCGAGATCAAAATTAACAACAACTACTAAATCGAAAAACATGGAGCTAATAAAATTAATCAAAACGAGAAAGAAAATGATGAATTGAGATAGAATTAGATGGAATAAACGAATGAAAGGAACGAGATCTGTTTGTTACCTTCAGCGACTTTGAGCCACGACGCCATTGTTGGAACAACAAAATCAGATTCGTTCTATGAAGAAGGGTTCAGAGATTCAATCAACAGCAGTTGAGCTTCCATCACCAAAACGGCGTCGTTTAGATTTCAGAATTCGCGAATCGAATCAAATCATATACTGCTACTGTTCTCGACTTCTCTCTCTCTCTCTCTTGAGTACGTTCAATCGCGAGAAGAAAAAATAATAAAAATAAAACAGTATTTTTTTTTTTTTTATCAAAAAATAAAACAGCAATATAATTTCGCTTCAAAAATGCATGTCTCTTACGCAAATGCTATTCTATTCTATTCTATTTTAACTATTTATTTTAGATGAAACTATTCTATGTTTGTTTTGTTTTTTATTGGAAAATAAACTGAGCTATCATGTCTTCTATGTTTGGTAAAAAGACAGAGGGAAAGAGAAATAATAAATCTTTAATAGAAAATAAATAAAAAATATTTTAGTATTTTTTATAATTTGTATTTGAGCTTTGTTATTTAATGAGTTTTTTTTTTCAAGTTTTTTGCTTTCTATTTTTTCCAGTCTTTGATAAATTTCTAAATCCAACAGAGTATAATAAAAATTGTCTTCTTGAATTTTTTTAATTTAGGAAATCAAATGCATTTAAAAGTTAGACGAATTCTTTTTATACACAAGTGTTTATACCACTTTTTGCATGTTAGTAGTTTTTGGTTTACTCCAAAAAATATTCACAGAATCCCTTTACTCTCCACAATATATATATATATATAGTCGTCTATTTAATTTATATTTATATGTTCCACATAAATAATTTAGTTGATAAATTATAAAACATTCAATGAGTTATAAGAAAGAGAATTTGGGTTCAATTCCGTACAAATTAAACTAACAACTAGAGTTATGTTATGAGATATATAACAATTTCAATACATTCTTAAAAAAAAATAAAAATTATACTTTGTATCTTGCCTACACCTAAGCCTTTTCTCTTTGGTTCCGAAGGAAGAAACCATGCCCCATTTTAAATAATAATTTTGACGTTGAATATAATATCTTTTGTTTTATTTGTGTATAATTTTAACAAAGATGAATCTATAAAGTGTTATATATGGAAGTTGAATAGTTCAACTGATTTGAGTTGATAATTAGTAAAAGAGTCAAAAGACTTTAGTTTAAATCTTAAAAAAAATGTGTAAAAATACTAACGTAACTAATTACTAATATTTATTATAAAAAATATATACAAAATGTCATATATGATATATATGTATATTGATATTCAAATAACATAATTATAATATAAGCTTCATGATAAGATATAATATGCTCTCTAATATACCTACAATAGTCTCTTAATATAGTTGCAAAAGATTATTATTGAATTAATACAAACAGTTCATGAGTGAATATAAAAATAATTAATTAGACAAAAAAAAATTTTAAAAAGTCAAAATATATTAATGTGAATTATTGGAACCACAAAATGTGCCTAAAAAAAAACAACATACAAAGATCAATTACCAAATGGCTTAAAATTTTAAGTGAAACTCCAACACCCAAACATGAGTCGAGATAAACACCCTTAAATACTTATTTAAATTATGATAAGACTACTCATAATTGATAACCCCCTAAACAATTAAGGAAATTGATCTACTGTTTGTGCAATTTAATCTTGAAAATTGTTAACATTGTATTTGAGTCACGACTAAGATAACAGTTTAACACGATCTATAAGAATATTTAACACACTCTTGCTAAATACGCCAAACACAAGCTTAGAGCTTTTAGCCCATATTGAATAAGCTAGAGAAAAAATGAGCATGAGCACAAATTTGATTATGAAATGTTGCATAAACACCGAAACAATTGAAAATCATGAACCACACTTTTTCAAATAAGGGACAATCTACAAATAAATAGTATTAAGTGCACTACACCACACCCACCAACACACATATGAACTCCTATAGACAACAATTGGGCTAATCAAATTGGACTTTGTGAGCAACTTAGCATTAAATAGCCTCCATGAGAATAGGGATACCTTCAACAATTTTTTATTCAAAAACCAATTCTCAATTCAACGTTATCATTCTACACAAATATATTGTATATCATTTCACCACAATAAAAATTTACTAACTCTAAACATACCACTTTTATCTTCCCCTGAAATATATTTAAATTATAATACTTTATACCACAACTCACCTTAATTCACCCTTAACCCTCACCTTTATTTTTCTAACAAAATAATATTACACCTTTCAAGTTACACATACTCAAACTACCCAAGTCACAATTAATACACCTCAAATCCCATTTATTTCAATGGACCCCTTCACACAAAAATTTAAAAATCAATTCAATTTTTAAAATAATGAGACAAGAAGTAAATAAATAGAAACTCTTAAATCCCTTAATTAAGATACCATGTAAAGCTTTTCCTTTTTGGCTTTCCATGTGTTCATAGACCACACACGGATACGTGTAGCAGCCACACCACACATACAACTACATAATAAATATAAATAAACATAAAAGTTTATTAATTAAAGTCCCTTTTATCCAATTCTTTTTCAATTGAAGCAACAATTCTACTTCTTCTTTATTGGATAAATTAAAAGCAGCATGTCTTTTTAGAAAATGGTTCCACTATATATTGCCATTGCCAATGCTCTCTATATTTTTTATTTGGAAGAAAAGGACAAACCAATCCACTAAGTGCCTCAAAATAATTTCACACTATAACGGTCCCTTAAATACAAAGTATGATATAATAATTTGAGATCCACGTATATAACACTACTAATTAGAGGCAATAATTGAAAATATAATTATACTATATTAAAAATTTAAAATAATTTTTATTTGAGATAATTTTTCTCTAAAATGACACACATAGTAAAACAGAGAGTATATATATTTTAATTTGACCATAATGTAACAATTTTAGTTTCTTTTACAGGTTCTAGGCATATCATTCATTTGTACATTGTAAGAATATAAAGTTAATTTAGTTGGAGTAAGATCCTTAAGGATTAGAAACTAATAATGTAAGGTTACTTAACAAGTGTTTCAAGCTCTTTGGCACATTTGGTATATTTGTCAAAAAATTATGATAGAGTGGTTGCAATAAAACGACATTATTGATATAACAATACTTTTGGTGCTATAAATTATTTTGTACTTTTTCATTGATTTAAAACTTTATCATTACCTTCAAAATGCTCAAAATATAAGCAATGTGATATAGTGCTAGATATGTTGCTGAACAAGAAGTGGAATTATTCATCATAAAAAGTGGAGGAATTATTAATTATTAAATAATAATAAAAGAAAGTAAAATCAAAATTTAATATTACATATATAGTATTGTATAGGTTTAACGTGTTGTGTATTTTATAATAACATATTTCAAAAGTATTTTAATTAAATACTTTTAATTAATATAATTTTAATTAATTGATTCTATTTATTTAATTATTTTTATTTTATAATAGATGATAAATTATATCATAATTAACTCATACAACTGCAAGTCTTAGTTCAAACCAGCAAGACGTTAAATCTAATAATATCAACATTATGTGTATCTTTAAATCTTTGAGGGCAATGTGTCTTCACCCGCCTCATACTATAAAATATAGTGTTCTTATTCATGATTAGTGATATATAAAGATTCGTGATGTTCGTAATGGAATGTGATTAAATTTGGTACGTAACAATGTAGAAAAGTAATTTGGTGATAATCAGTGATTTTAATTGTCTCATCTCAATCAAATAATATTGATCTCAAACAATTTTTTTAAATAAAAAATTACAGAAGTAGTGATTTGAAATGGGACAATCACACGCTTACTACGTAAATGTCTACATCTAAGTCCTAATTCATGCCCATAATTTGTATGCCAAGTGTTGAAAACTGGTTAGCTAATACAAAATAATATACATAAAAATTAACTCCAAGAAAGAAAAAGGTTAAAAATATCATCAATGGCTAAAAGCAAAACTTATGGTTCAAATCGATGATTTTGTTATATATTGTATATTGTATATTTACACGTTGGTTTTGGCATCAAGTATCAACCAACATACATATCAACAACAAAAAGTATCAACCAGATTATAATGAATGACACATTGAGGAAGTGATTGGCTTCAATTATAGAGCACTATAATTTTCCTCACTAACTTTTTATTAGAGTAATTTTATCCACTAGTGTTTTGCTTTTCCCTTTTTCTTTTAGTTAAAATGCTACTTTTTTTCATGTCTTCTTCTTTTAATATAAAAGCTAACAAAATTGCAAAACAAAATTTGTTCGTATTTCACCAACAAAATGCGCTAAATTCAAGTATTCACAATGACTATGAGCCCAAAATAATTTAATTAATAAAAACTATTTAACTAGAGCATGTTGGGGTTATAAATGTACTTCTTTTTACTAAAGTGCTAAATGTACTTTACCAACAGAAAATCATCTTTCACTATATGTGTGTGTTTTGATATTGTTTTAATTAAAAGAAAATATTTTCCTTCCATTTTAAGGTTGAGTAAAAATAATCCCGAGTCGGACCAACACTTATTAAGGTTTAAAATAAATTCTAAAGCAAAATTTTAATAAAAAATAAGACTTTTTCCAATGTAAATAATAAAATTTTATTATAAAATATATACAAAAAAATTATTTTTTATCATAAATATATAAAAAAGTTATGTTTTTTTATATGTAAAATATTTTAATTGAACATGTCAATTGACTATATATATATATATATATATATATTATTGAATTGAGTATGTTAATTGATGTAT
>JBBPBT010000899.1:4898583-4919863 GCA_037974875.1 Cicer bijugum | reverse complement strand
ATATACTTAAAATGTCTATTTTACATCTTTTACTATATATTAAAATAGAAAATTCCATAGTAAGAAATTTTCAAAAAATAAAATTTTAGATATTTAGATATTTTTGAAATAGAATAGAAATTTTTTGAAATATAAATTCAAAAAAATAATGTCATTATTTTAAAATAAAATTTACATTTTAAAAATTTGATTAAAGGCAAATATTAAAAACCTTTGTTAAAGGCCAAAACTTTGAAAATATTTTATAAATACAACAAATTGTATTTTGGAAATTACAAATTAAATTAAATTTTTGAAAGTAAATTTATTTTTTATTTCAAAAATTTTATAATCAATCAAAGTTTCAAAAATTTATTAAAATAATGTTTCGAATTTTTGAAGTGAAAAGAAAAAGAAAATTATACATAATAAAAAAAAGTAAAATAATATCTATAAATTTATATAATCTTTAAATATATATAAAAATGAGAAGTTTAAGTGGAGGCGACAAATAAAAAACTCAATTAAATGTTATCCAACAACACCAACATGGTATCCACAAACATGTTCTATTCTTGTTGGGCTACTGGATGGCCCAATAAGTTACTAACTATATTACACAACATGCCTAATACTACTTTTATGGATTTATACATGTCATTCATGAACAATATATTAAATATAACTCATGCATTTCAAAATCATTTAGATGCATTTATTGTTGTATTTAAAAATATCACTAATTTTGATACAAAATAATTTATAAAGCGTATATTTCGTTGTACAGCGATGATAATTTATTTTAACTAAAATTGGGTTGATATAAATTAATTTATATTTAAATGTATTCGTGTAAAATAATTATTATTTATTTATATTATTTGGATAATTTGAATTAAAATTGATTATAAGAGTGTAATTATCAAAATTGATTTTCTGTGTAACCAGCAAAAATAGGTTGAAAGCTTATTTTTTTCCACAAACAAAAAAACTGTGACTCACCGTCACAAAAATACCGAATTGTCAAAAACATGAAAAATGGATTTGCAAGTTCATGGTAAATAATAATTATTTCATGTCAAAAAAATCGCACGGGAAAAAAATGGTGAATGCTTTTTCTACTTTAATTTTTGTTTATCTATCTTCAAAAATATATTATTGAAAGTTAAAATTTAATAGTGCATTTTAAATTTTCAAAAACGAAAATCCAAAAAAATAAAATAAAATAATTGGATGAGTATAACTCACCTTAAAAAGTACTTTGAAACTCATAGCAAACTACATAAAAAGGACAAATATGGAATAAGGAAACAAATCACAACCCAAAAAGGTGATAAAAATATATTTATAGTGCTTTAACGTTAACATAATTTTCGTTTAAGTTTATAAATTTTTTTTTTAATTTAATTATCTAATTAGTTATATTTTATTTGTATTGTTAGTCAGTTATCTCAATTTTGATAACAATTAGTTGTTGGGTTTTGGGCTCCCTTCCTATGTGGAGAAAGGCCCAATATGTGTGAGCCCATGAGTCTCACTTAACCAAGTGGAGAGGGGTCAGATTAGTGGGTGAGAGAGAGCTGAATTCAGAGAGAGAGGCAAAGAGAAAAGTGAGAGAGAAAGAGTAAACCCTATTTTCGCATAAAACAGAGCAGCTGTACTAGAATCGCGATATCTCCTTCGTTCACCGTCGGATCGGGCTGAAATTTTGACAGCAGGTTCGTGACTAGTGGTACTTCATTCTGACCGTTTGGATCGTCGATCAGAGGTCTGAGGTGGGAGAAATCGAACTCGGACAATAGTAGTTTTTCTGGTTTTTTTGCTGAACTTTGTTCTCAATTTCATGCTTGTTTTCTCATTGTTTTGGCTGATTGTTGTGCTGGTTACCTTGCTGTTTTTTGGCTGGTTATTGAGCACGAATTTATGCCATATTTGAAACTCTCTTGTACCCATATTTTGATCATAGTGGAGCTCCATTACTGGCTTGGTCCCGTGGTTGTTTACTTCTCACATTGAGAAAGTTTTTCCACGTTAAAAATTATTGTGTCCTTTGTGATGGTGATTTTATTTGTTGTAATTATTTGTTGATTGCTCCTCACAGATTCTTGCAAGTTTGGGAAATTGATTATCCGCTGCATATTACTCTGTTAGAGTTGTTATTGTTATTTGTTGCTGTATTTCCCAACAGAGTGGCATCAGAGCTCTTTGGTTAAGGGGCTGTTTGACTTGTTTGAATGATGGAGGCAAATACAAATAGAATGATTTGTTTGAATGGCACTAATTATCACTTATGGAAGGGGAAAATGAAAGATCTGTTATTTGTGAAGAATTTGCATCTTCCTATGTTTGCTAGTGAGAAGCCAGAATCCAAGACTGATGAGGATTGGAGTTTTGAACATCAGCAGGTCTGTGGTTTTATTCGGCAATATGTAGAAGACAATGTTTATAATCACATTGCTAATGAGGAACATGCAAGATCCTTGTGGAAGAAGATTAAATCTTTGTATGCTTCTAAATCAGGGAATAATAAGTTGTATTTGTTAAACTCCTTGATGAATTTGAGGTACAAGGAGGGGACTTCTATTTCAGATCACTTAAATGATTTTCAAGGGCTCCTAGATCAATTGTCAGGTATGAGTATCAAATTTGATGATGAAGTGTTGGGACTATGGCTACTGAATACTCTACCAGATTCTTGGGAAACTTTTCGGGTTTCAATTACAAACTCAGCTTCTGATGGTGTTGTTTCTTTGCAAAGTGTAAAGGGAAGTGTTCTTAATGAGGAGATGAGAAGGAAGGCACAAGGTACTTCATCTCATTCCGAGGTACTTGTCACTGAGAACAGGGGCCGAAGTCAAAGAAAGGAACCGAAAGGGAACAAACAGAATAACAGAAGTGCGAGTAGAGAGAACAACAGAAGTAAGTCCAAGTCTAGACACAAGAATGTGGAGTGCAATTATTGTCACAAAATGGGGCACATACAGAGGAACTGTTTCATATGGAAAAGGGAGAGCAAAAACAATAATAGTAAGCAGAGAGATCATGATGATGATGACCGTGTTACTACTGCTACTTGTGATGATCTGATTATTCTCCGTGACTATGACTCAGTCAATCTTGTATCAGATGAGAGCATGTGGATTATTGATAGTGGTGCTACACTGCATGTTACACCAAGGAAGGAGTTCTTCACATCTTACACTTCTGATGACTTTGGAGTGTTGAAGATGGGTAATGATGGTGTGACCAAGGTAGTTGGTATTGGTGATGTTTGTTTGCAGACCAACATGGGAGTGCAGTTGTTGCTTAGAGGAGTCAAACATGCTCCTGATGTTCGCTTTAATTTGATCTCTGTGCAGATGCTTGATGATGGTGGTTATGATAATCACTTTGGTTCAGGAAAATGGAAACTCACCAGAGGTAACTTAGTTGTGGCCAGAGGGGAGAAAATTAATAAACTGTATTGGACTAAAGCATTGGTTGCTAAAGACAGTGTGAATGCCATGGATATGGAGGCTTCTTTGTGGCACCGCATGCTTAGTCATATAAGTGAAAAAGGGCTGAATTGTTTAGCTAAAAAGGATGTACTTCCGGGATTAAAGAGTGCAGAGTTGGAGAAATGTTCTCATTGCATGGCTGGTAAGCAGACTAGAGTATCCTTTAAGAAATATCCTTCCTCAAGGAAGTCAGAATTGCTTGAATTGGTGCATTCTGATGTTTGTGGCCCGTTGAAGGTAAAGTCATTTAGTGGTGCACTTTACTTTGTTACTTTTATTGATGATTGTTCCAGAAAGCTTTGGGTTTATGCTTTGAAGACAAAAGACCAAGTTCTGGAGAAATTCAAAGAGTTCCATGTTATGGTGGAGAGACAGTCAGGCAAGAAGTTGAAATGCGTTCGTACTGACAATGGTGGTGAGTATTGTGGACCATTTGATGTTTATTGCAAGCAGCACGGTATCAGACATGAAAAGACTCCTCCTAAAACTCCTCAGCTGAATGGTTTAGCAGAGAGAATGAACAGGACATTGATTGAAAGAGTTAGGTGTATGCTTTCTGAAGCAAAGTTGCCTAAGCATTTCTGGGGTGAAGCATTGTACACGGCAATGCATGTTATTAATCTGAGTCCTGCAGTTGCTTTGAATGCTGAGGTGCCAGACAAGATTTGGTTTGGCAAGAATGTCAGGTATGATCATTTGCGTGTCTTCGGTTGCAAAGCATATGTGCATGTTCCAAAGGATGAGAGATCCAAGTTGGATGCAAAGACAAGACAGTGCATCTTTATCGGTTATGGTCAGGATGAATTTGGCTACAAACTGTTTGATCTAGTTGAGAAGAAAGCTGTTAGAAGCCGTGATGTGAAGTTCATGGAAGACCAAACCATTGAAGACATTGATAAGATGGAGAATACTACACCTGAGATTGATAATGGTTTGTCTGATATTGATCCAGTTCGGATGCCTATACATGATCTAGATACTGCTGAAAATAATGTTCAGAATGGTGAGCAACATAGTGATGTTGGTGATCAGCAGCTTGGAGATAATTTTGATGTTCCTAATGATGATGTTGAAGAAGAACATGAGATGTCACAAGATGAGGATCTTGGTGATGCTCCTGAACCACCTCAAGCTCAAGTTTGGAGGTCTACTAGGCAGAGGAAACCATCCACTAGGTATCCCTCTGATGACTATGTTACCTTGACTGATGGAGGCGAACCTGAATGTTATGATGAAGCCATGGAGAGTGATGAAAAGAAGAAGTGGCTGGATGCTATGCAAGATGAAATGAAGTCTTTGCATGATAATCACACTTTTGATTTGGTGAAACTACCTAAGGGAAAGAAGGCTTTGGAAAACAGGTGGATCTTCAGAGTGAAGCAAGAAAGCAAATCTACATCTCCAAGATATAAAGCCAGATTGGTTGTGAAATGTTTCCGACAGAGAAAGGGTGTTGATTTCAATGAGATTTTTTCTCCTGTGGTGAAGATGTCATCCATTAGAACTGTGTTGAGTTTGGCTGCTACTCTTGATTTGGAGGTAGAGCAAATGGATGTAAAAACTGCGTTCCTTCATGGTGATTTGGAGGAAGAGATTTACATGAAGCAACCTGATGGTTTTCTTGTTAAAGGCAAGGAAGACTGTGTGTGTAGGCTCAGAAAGAGTCTATATGGTTTGAAGCAGGCCCCGCGTCAGTGGTACAAGAAGTTTGAGTCAGTTATGTGTGAGCAAGGCTACAAGAAGACTACTTCTGATCACTGTGTCTTTGTTAAAAAGTTTGCTGATGATGATTTCATTATCCTGTTATTGTATGTTGATGACATGCTTATTGTTGGGAAAAATATTTCCATGATTGACAGGTTGAAGAAGCAATTGGGCGAGTCATTTGCCATGAAAGACATGGGAGCTGCTAAGCAGATTCTTGGTATAAGAATCATGCGTGACAGGAACAAGAAGAAACTTTGGCTGTCACAAGAACACTATGTTGAAAGAGTGTTACAGAGGTTCCAGATGGAAAATGCTAAGGCTGTAAGTACTCCTCTTGCTACTCATTTTAAATTGAGTACTAGTCAGAGTCCTCCCAATGAAGCTGAAAAATCAGATATGCAACGACTTCCTTATGCATCTGCTGTGGGTAGTTTAATGTATGCAATGGTGTGTACAAGGCCTGATATTGCACATGTTGTTGGTACAGTTAGTAGATTTATGTCTAATCCAGGTAGAGAGCATTGGAATGCTGTGAAATGGGTTTTGAGGTATCTTTGTGGTACTACCAGTTTGAGGCTTTGTTTTGGAGGTGATAAGCCTACTCTTGTGGGATATACTGATTCTGATATGGCTGGAGACATTGATTCCAGAAAGTCTACTTCAGGCTACTTGATTAAGTTTGCAGGGGGAGCTGTGGCATGGCAATCCAGATTGCAGAGGTGTGTTGCATTGTCCACTACTGAGGCAGAGTTCATTGCCATTACAGAAGCATGCAAGGAATTGTTATGGTTGAAGAAATTCTTGCAGGAGCTTGGTTTTGTTCAAGATAAGTACATGTTATTTTGTGATAGTCAAAGTGCAATCCATCTTGGTAAGAATTCAACCTTTCATTCTAGGTCCAAGCACATTGATGTTAGGTATCATTGGATACGTGATGCTTTGGATGCTGGGTTGTTGGAATTGGTCAAGGTTCATACAGATGATAATGGTGTTGATATGATGACCAAGACATTATCGAGAAGTAAGTTTGAAACTTGCTGTGAGATCGCCGGTTTGGCGGTCACCTCCACATAGTTGTGAGGGGGAGATATGTTGGGTTTTGGGCTCCCTTCCTATGTGGAGAAAGGCCCAATATGTGTGAGCCCATGAGTCTCACTTAACCAAGTGGAGAGGGGTCAGATTAGTGGGTGAGACAGAGCTGAATTCAGAGAGAGAGGCAAAGAGAAAAGTGAGAGAGAAAGAGTAAACCCTATTTTCGCATAAAACAGAGCAGTTGTACTAGAATCGCGATATCTCCTTCGTTCACCGTCGGATCGGGCTGAAATTTTGACAGCAGGTTCGTGACTAGTGGTACTTCATTCTGACCGTTTGGATCGTCGATCAGAGGTCTGAGGTGGGAGAAATCGAACTCGGACAGTAGCAGTTTTTCTGGTTTTTTTGCTGAACTTTGTTCTCAATTTCATGCTTGTTTTCTCATTGTTTTGGCTGATTGTTGTGCTGATTACCTTGCTGTTTTTTGGCTGGTTATTGAGCACGAATTTGTGCCATATTTGAAACTCTCTTGTACCCATATTTTGATCATAGTGGAGCTTTATTACTGGCTTGGTCCCGTGGTTGTTTACTTCTCACATTGAGAAGGTTTTTCCACGTTAAAAATTATTGTGTCCTTTGTGATGGTGATTTTATTTGCTGTAATTATTTGTTGATTGCTCCTCACAGATTCTTGCAAGTTTGGGAAATTGATTATCCGCTGCATATTACTCTGTTAGAGTTGTTATTGTTATTTGTTGCTGTATTTCCCAACATTAGTTCAATTGAAATATTTGAATCATTTTAAATTCTACTAAATAATGCAATAATATGTCTCTCATACTAATTTTTTAATCTAAATACATCAACTTTTCAAAAATTTAAAATATTATTGTTGTATTGAGATCATAAATTTAAAATAATTTTTCTTTTTTAAGGAAGTACAAGACTTAAGATATACACAATTTATGCAGACTATACAAAAATTTATGCATTGGTGTTGCTTCCTAATTTTTACAATTTTCCTTTATATAAAGTGTCCTTTCTTATTAAAAGAAATAGTAGCACATTTTAATCATTGTTCATTTTATAACCTTGCATAGTTTCTACACAATACAATATTATTATATATACCATCACATTCATATCTAACCATTTCTCAATATAAACATAAAATAAGTTAGTGTAGCATTTCAGCTTCCTAAGTTAAAAATAATGGATCCTATTCAACAATCAAAGGAAAAATGGAAGGGCAAAGCCAAAACAAAATTACAAGGATGCAAAGCAGAGCAAATATGGCCATTTTTAGAGGATTTTTTTGGCCTAGACAAATGGTTTCCAACTCTCTCTACATGCATTCCTCTTGAAGGAATATCAGGTAAAGCCGGTTGTATTAGATTTTGTGCAGGTTTCAAGACTCCAATTGATGAACATGACAAACAAACTTTGAATTGGACTAAGCAAAAACTTCTTTCAATTGATCCAATTCAAAGGGTATTTAGTTATTCAATTGTAGATGGAAATGTTGGATTTAATTCCTATGTTTCAACTCTTAAGGTTGTGTCAAAAGATGAAGGTTGTGAGATTGAGTGGTTATATGAAGTTGAACCTGTTGAAGGATGGAAATTAGAGTATCTTGATTATTTTATTAGTTCTGGTTTGGATGTCATGGCTCAAAGAATGCAAGAAGCTTTGAAGACTATGGAAGATGCACTTGAAGCTTAAAATTGAAGTAGTCATTACTAGATGTTCATCAAGATATGTTGTACTAATACGTTTTAAATTTTTATGTCTGTATCTTTAATTTTTCATTACTTATTAAAAAAATAAAGTGTGTTAAAAAGTTGTGATGTTTTGTGTGTAATTTATGTTTGTAATAATAAAATAAGGATTTATACATTAATAGTTAATATTTCTTATTTTATTTAAGAGGATTCAATTCTGTGTTTATTTATATTTATCTGCATTATTAATTTGTTATTATTTATTGGATATCTTGGAAATTTCTATATGGATTTGATTGTTAGTATATTTGTTTGAATATTAACGATTTGATTTATTTATTAATAGTTAATATTAATTTGTTGTAGATTAGTCATATCTCGTCTTATTTATTTGTGTTTCTATGTTTCATTACTATGTCTTATTAGTAGAAAATCAAGGTGTGGTAAAAGTGATATTGTTTTGTATTTGTAGTAATAATTAGATTTCAAAGTGTCTTTATATCCTAGACCTATGTTACATATATGAACTCTCAATTTCGTAGAATTTAAATTTGGTCTAAGATAACTCCACAAAACTGATTTGTAGAGTGGAAATAATCCACCAGTTATAAATATTTTGTTACATCTTATTTCATATAATGTAAGACTCTCAACATACACTTTTACACCCAAGATCAAATATTTGGCATGATCTGAGTGGTCTCATAGTAGGTGGTCTAGATAGATTTTTGATAGACTTTGATACCATTTTAGAATTTGTGTGTTGAGTCTAACACAAACTCACAAAATCGATTTGTAGGTTGAGAATTATCCGCCACTCAAATTTTTAAGACAAATTGTCTTTATTTTCTTTGTATTATTTTTGTAAGTTTGTTTAGAATCCAATGAATGGTTGGTCCACCCGACCGAAATTTGTAAATGGTTCAAAACTCTAATGAAGACATACATTTTATGAAATTAAAAGTTTATGTTCGTCTTTATTTTTTAAGGTTGAGAAACTAACTTGATTGACGATCGTTTGATAAAAACAAAGAAAAATAAATATGTGCCCTTGAACCGACACTTATGTCACCGTCTCAACAATAAAGAAAAATAATTTTTGTTTCTTGACCCTCTTTTTAGAACAAAACAAACAACATAACGAAAATTGAACTTTACTTTTGATGGCGGATAACTTCGATAACTTTAATATATCTTAAGGAAAAATTAATGATTAGAATAACAAATAAAAATTATTTAAGTCAGAGATATAGTTTGATTAAAGTGATAAAGTCATCAAAAATATAGAATTTAAAGATCCGAAATGTTGTTTCCATTTTTACAAAAGAAACACGTGTTCTTGCGGTACTAATGGTTAATCAAAAGGAAACTAATGAAAAAAAAAGTTGTGCATACTTTTAAGTATTTTTTATATAATTATTAACTTAAAATACATATTTTGTTATGAGTTTAATTTATATGAATAGTCATTATAAAAAAATTTACACTAATTAATTGAAAGTATAAAAATCATTTGCTAAAAATTTAAATAAAAAATTAAATTATTTTATTTATTATAATAAACTTTAAAAAAATTATGAGTTTAAGAAATCATAATCAAATTAAGAACTATATCAAAAGTATATAAAAAATATCCTTAACTTTTTATTTTTAAATTAATTTTGACATTGAATTCATGTTCCGACAAGGCTATAATATAATGATACCGACACCGCCCCATTATTTGCTGCTTCTTTCTCCATACTCCATGATAACAAAATCCACTACTTAATTTAACTAAAAGAAATATGGCACTACTTTTATTTTACAAAAGTAATTTGTTCTAAAATATTATAAAATTAAATAAAATGTCCAATAGAAAAAGAAAAAATGATCAATTTAATATCACAAATGTATGATCATATCTCAAATGCCTCGAGTGAAAGAAATACATAGTAACCAAAAAAAATATCAAAAGATTATTATAATTTAAAGAATCTACATAAAGAGATGTGTATAAGAAAAATATTGGAAGAGTGTATTGGGTATTAACTAACTTGTCTCTGAAATTAATTGGATAAGCATACATTAAATAACTCACATTATGTGAGATACAATAGAGATGACGGCATTCTCCACACGAGAACTCTAATTTTATTATAGATATCATAAATAGAAGAGATGGAAGAAAAATAAATTCTAATACGTAAAATATAGGATAACTAGTTTCACAACTGTGTAGCAAAACACACTCAATAAAAGTGCGCAATAGTTTCATAAGTTTGAAAGCACATACAATTACACGCCACCACCACACACCAATGATTCAATAAATGATCTTTTGTCGATATCTTATTATGAAAAATGCGCAAAACAAGAAAAGACTTGAAATGAAGAATTACACACTCCAAATCTTTTTACTTGAATTAAACTTCATTTATGTAGGATGAAGAGTTTCGCAAGTATTTTTAAAAGATAAAATTTTAGAATTAGTGAGATCCCAAACTAGTTTGCTCCTTGCAATCAACTGTAAAAGTAATAATTTGATTGCATGTTAGCAACAATCTCAGAAAATGAACGAGCAAAACAAGAAGGAATATCTCAAAGAGTGGACAAGTCGAGGAGATAAACCAAGTGTATTCATAAGAGTGTGACATAACCAATTATGAAACCAAAATTTAATTGTATTACCATTACCAATTCTCCAACAATTGTTGCTCAAAATCAAATGAAGAAACTGGGGAATACCATGTCAAATAGAGGACTTTGTGAAATATGTAACATGCGTATTTGCACGAAGAAAATATGACATTAAAAGTTGAGCCCACCATTGATGTAAAGAAAATATATCTCAATAAAAGTTAAATATGAGAGCATTGCCCCCTTCTTCTAAATGAGAGCATACTTTTTTCAATGTCACTATAACAATTTTCTATCTAAAAATATCTCCTAACTAAATAAAATTCCTCAACAAAAAATTCACTTTTTATAAGAGAAGTAAGCCAAGCATAAATATGAAAGTTGTATATCAATATAACTTAGATAACATATTTAATAAGTTGAATGTGTCTCATAATTAATAACATCTAATCTTTCCAAACATAAAGTTTTATTTTAATACGATCAACAATAGACACAAATAACAAGACTTTAGTTTCCCTCAAAATGAAGAGACATCCAAGTAGATAACGATCTAGTTGAGAAGTCTAAAAAAGAACCAATATTCATATTCAACCAACAAATAATTTACATTTGCTCTAAGTTTAGATGTTGGCTAGAAGCAGTAACATACTTACGAAAAAAACTCTATGAGGGTCTCTAAGTTATTCTTTGTTCTCTTTTAAAACACCATATCAAATAACTCTAGAAAATAACCCATTATCAAATCAAACATTATCTGACACATATAGTTGTTGATAGATTTTGAAGAACATGAGCTTCAATCTCTTTGCATAAACTAATTAATTCTAACCAGGAAGATTAATTGAACCCTATATATGTTTGTCACTTCCAAGTGGCAAAGCTGGTCTAATTTTAACGAGGTGGTCAATTTTTTTAAAAATATTAATACATTAACTTTAACTAGTGAGAAAAAAAAATTAATAATAATTTTTACTAATATATACAAAAAGTAAATTAATATTGCGTTAAAGAAAATAAAAATCAACAACAATTATTTAGAAAAATAGCACTCAATGATGCTTTAAAGAGTCAAATTAATCTATAATTAGAATCTATAATAATTAGTAATGTCTTTTTTGATATAAACAACTAAACTATTTGCAAGAAACTCATCATCAATTTTATTTTGGAGTGATGTCTTAATAATTTATATTGCTAAAAATATTTTATTGGTAGTTGTAGTAAAGATTGAAAGTGTTAAAATAATACTAATAGATATATCAATCAAGTGATAATTTTTTTACTTTTTTATTTCTTCTAATTTTATTTATAATAAATTTATTTGGAATAGTTAAATAAATATTATTTGGATAACTAATTAAAATTATACTTATTTAAAAATAATTAAAAAAAATGGGGATAGCCAAAGCTTCTTCATTCATGAGGGTAGCTTCGCCCCTTGTCCCATTAATCTTTATGTTGCTTCCTCAAATTACTATGTCACTTTATCACTCTCTATAGCCTACGATGATTAAAGAGATAATCATTTTTTACAAAAATGACCATCTTTAACGATTTAAAATATATTTATTAAAAATAATTAAAACTTCAAAATATAGAAATTTGATTATAACTAAAACCTATTTTCTAGTTGTAAAAATATAATTTTTTATAAGAAAAAGCAATCTTGTTTATTATTTATAGGTGTTTGTTAAATTACACTCACACATTTTCAAGTAGGTGTAAATTAGTAAGTTACATTTTAAAATGTATATGTTAATTTTTTTATAGTTATAACGTATTAATTTATTTCTATAAAAAATGATTTGGTGTAAGTCAACAAATTAGAACTCCACAAGAAAGGTTCTTTATTTAAATGGTTAAGCAGATCTTACGGGTACATATAATTTATTTTTTAATTTTGTATTGACAATGTTCAATAAACATCCAATCTCTCCACTTCAACATCTCAATAAAAAATTACAAAAATGAATCTTATTAATAACTTTATAGCACTACATTTCAACATCATTAAATCATTAATTTATCTAATACAATTTATTATGGGTCACAAAAAATAAAGAGAGATAGTGCTTCTATAGCCACCAATTTTCCCTACACACCCAAAATTTATTCTCTAAAATGGAAATGTCTATTGATCTAAGTGTTATAGGTAAAACACATATCGGATTTATTTCACAAATTTTTTAGTTATAACTTGCTAATTTGCATCACTAAAAAAGTGGATCTAAACTAGCAAACCCTTTATTATAGTAGATGTTTCCATTAAATATTTTTTAACCCAAATAATTCTAAATTAGTTTTTATTTAATATAAAAAATTTAATTTTTTTAATACTAAAATTGCTCCTGATTTCTTTTGGATCTATTAAAAAAAAATTGTTTTTGGGGTTTTGTACCATGCACCCCCCATTTTATCTGCCACCACCCAGTCATGAGTAAAAGATCAGTTTACCCTCAATTTCATCTATAAAACCCAAAAAAAAATTTAATTTTCATTTTTCACAAGTAATTCGAAAGTTTCAAAGCTCCGAATCTGATCCTACCCATCCTCGAAAGTTTGAAAGTTTCGAATCTCAAAAGTAAGTAACATTCAAATATTTGAATATTGCAAATATTCGAAATGCATGAAACAGAAAACCTTCAAAACTTTGCATCAGTTTGAAAGGATCAAAATACAAGGTTCGAATCTTTGAAATCTTCGAAACCATGAAACATTTGAAAGTTTCATGGATTTAGAAAGTTTCGAAATAATGATGCTTGAAGGAAATGAAACTTTCGAAACTTTGTATCAGTTTGAAAGGTTCGAAATGCAACTTTCGAAAATTTGAAAGGTTCGAAACAATGAAACTTTCGAAAGTTTCAAGGATGTATAAAGTTTCGAAATAGTGATTATTGAAGGAAATGAAACTTTCTAAAATTAGGTCGGTATGAAAGATTCGAAATGTGCATTTCAAAAATTTAGGAAACAAAAGTTCCGAAATGTATTTTTTTAATAATAAATTAATAGTAATAAATAATAATAAATATATAGTAATAAATAGTAATAATTAATACTAATAAATAGTAATAAATTTCCTACTTAATTTCAAAAATAGTAATAAATTTAATTAATAATAATATTATAAATTTATTTTTTAAAATAAATTTTTAATTATAAATTAAAACTTTCGAAAGTTTTGATTTTTTTTGAAATTTTCAAAATTGAATTACTTCGAAAATTTGAAAGTTTCGAAATGTATTTTGAAAATTTGAAATTTTCGAGCATTACGTTTTTCAAATTCATCAAAACTTTCGAAAGTTTTGATGTTTTTTAGAAAATTAAATTTCAAAAATTTCAAATTTAATAAAAATTTCGAAAATAGGAATGAGAAATAGAGTGACAATTTTTTTTATGATTTTATACAAAAGAAAAAGGACAAAATGGTCTTTATAAAAAAATGAGGGGTGAGAGGTAAAAGTGAGGAGGTGCACGGTACAATTATCTTATTTTTGATCAAGTTACAGCCTAATAGGCCCAATCCTTTACAAGTTTCTCCTTTAGTTGGGTCCAATAGAGTTAAACAACTTGATTCAATATTTCCACAATTTAATATTCTTCCATCATCATTTTGACCCAAAATATTCTTCATCATTTACTTCAACATTTTGGAATAATTAATTGTAGAGAGAATAATTGTAGAGAGAATAATTAATTTAGTTATATCAATTTTTTTCTTTTTTTATTTTGGAATGGAATTTTTTTATTTGTGTCTGTCTAAAAGTTTGTGTCCAACTATTGTATCATATAAGTATTTTTCATGTTTAGAATCAAGAAATAGGAAGAAAACAGAAAAGGGAAATGGGCCCTAAAATGTCTAGCTAGCAATGTTTTAAACGATGAACACATCAAATCACATGTATATGGTGTAAAGAAAAAGAAGAAGCAATGTTTTATTTTTTTGACTAAGAAGAAGTAATGTTGAGCGTTGACACTTTAGAAGAAAATTCTAACACGATTCATCATTATTCGATACCACACTTTCTTCTACACTAGTTTATGTGAAATCATTGTGTTGGACATCCAAAATTTTGATATTTAAAATTATGTTTAGAATAGACATAGTTGATACAAAGCTAACATCATTCAAAACTTTATTAAACCAACCAAATATAGTGGTAAAGTTCATATGATCAACGACAATAGAAACAAAATGAATGTAGATTTAAAGAAAACAATTTAGTTTATTTTAGAAAAGAAAGAAGAAGTGATTGGTATAATTATAATATGATTAAAGATGAAGAATTTAATGATTGAAATATCATATATTTTAAGTAAGGGCTATGTTAATAAATATCCTAATAAGTAGAAATGGCAATAAATCCACCCCGTTTGATTTGGACGGAAAAAATTTGTTTTAATTGGATATGGATATAAATTTTCCTCAAAATTAAAATTCAAGGGCAAAAACGGATTTGGAGGTGGTGATATCCACCTCCGCACTCGAACTCGCCCCACAAGTAATATTATTATAATTTTTAAATTATAATTTTATATACATAAGTGGGTGCAGATGCAAATAGGAAAGCCCGAACTCTATTGCGGGCGGAGATGAAAATTTAAATTTTACATCCAATTGGTCAAAGGCACAAGAGTAGAGGAGGCAAAATTCGCACTTTTCCTTTGTTATCATTTCTACTAATAAGTTAATAACAAATATTCATTATGTGTATTATTTAAAAATAAATTGTACAAAGCTACTTCCTCCCAATGAGTGAAATCTTTGCAAAACCAAAATCTCACAAGATAAATTATCTTTTCTATTTTTAATATAATATTAATTTTTAATATTATATCATTTAATTAATAACAAATACATCGTTCACATGTCACTATTTTTAATTTGTATTAATTATTATCTTGAGTACACATCAATTGATAAGAATAATATAATAAAAGTAGTGTAACAACAACAACTCGATAAAGAAGAATAAAATAATAAAACAAACAATAAAATACAATTTTTAATCACAAAATTCAACTAAATATATCTATTTCTCCGACTAGATGATAACTGTATTTTCACTTTATTTTTAATAAAAAAATTAGAATTTACACTTATTTATTTGTACGTGTCTATGAAATTATACCAAACAAGTAACATTTTATTTGTATGATTTTTTAATATATATAAATTATCAAATATATCATTTATTATGATATGGAGATTTTTGCTTTATAGAAAAAGGGATGGTGCACGTGGTGTGACAGTAACACATAAACCTACGCGGTTCCACTACCGATGCCGTGGCTTTTCTCTCATCAAGTGCACACCCAAAATATCTATGTCAATTTTTTCCTTTAAACAACCATTCCTTATTGATAAGAAAAATAATATTTTCTCTGTTTTATTATAATTGAATTATTTTATCATTTTATAAAACGAAATATTTGTATTAGATGTGATGCAAGTAGTATTATTTAATGGTACAATTGAAAAAAAAATGTATTGAATTTTGAAGCAGTCAATTATCTTTGAACTTTTTTCTTTTTTCAAATAGTTCAATTATTGTGACATAGATAGAGCATATGTAGAGTTGTCAAAATATGTTAGTTATGTCGATCGCTCCAAAATGCTCATAAATTATAGAATTTGGACTTGCCTTAAGCAATTCTCGACTACAAGATTAATCACACTTCTCTCTTAATACTTGTAGCTTAGATTGGAGATCACAAACTAAAGATGTTGTGCTTTCGTTTATCATTGAAATATTACAGAACATTTAGTTTCGCATAAACATGATTAGTTTTGAATATAATCACATGAATTTGTAACAATCAATTCATAATATCAAAGTAAACGCCTACTTGTTAGGTACTAACTTAAGGGATGCATGAAATTTTATATGCGTGACTTTAGGATCCTCAAAGAATTCAACATTAGTTGTCATGCATCAAATGCTACGGTGATTAAGAAGTAATATGGAAACCTCCTTCGTTGTCTTGGATAAAATACAATATTTATGGTGTTTCTAGGGGCTCCCTTAATAGTTATGCTTGTGCGGGGACTTTTTAGAGATTATTGTAGCTTTTTTCTAGGTAAATTTGTAGTTAACTTAAGAATCTCGACTACTCTTCATGTTAAGTTGACTATTCCAATATTAACTATTGAGTAAACCGTAAAAGAGATTAAATTAATATATAGTCGAAAAGTGATTTTAACATCATTTTTCAAACTTTGAGTGATACCTTTATTTTTCATAACATTATATGAATAAATGGTTATGAACTCTGAAATTTTATTAAAAAAAATGTTTAAATATCACAATTGAAATTACAATTTTAGCACTTTGGTTACCCTTTCAAATTCCAATCACTCTACTTTGCTACGTTCAAACGGTTGCTCATTTATTAGTGAAAAAATATCCAACAAATTTCAATTAATATCTCAAGTCAAGCTTTCATACATGAATATGTAGGGGATACAGTCCCTACCTGATTTATACTAGTAACATCCTATATAATTGAAAGGCCTCAAAATTCATTAATTAATTCCTATTGCATTTATTATGTGATAAATTATTGCCCTCTAACCACAACATCCCTTATTTGTTAAAATAATAGTTCACAAATAAGGAAAGAATCTAATTTTTGCAACCTATGTTTGGAAATTTCAAATTAACTAAATATGAACCTTAAGGAATCTATTGAAATTAATTGACACCTTTATATTTTGGGCCACAATGAAAATGAAAGTGAGAGTTACATTTCTTTCATGGTTAATAATAAATTAATAATTGCTTAGAAAGCAAAATAAGCAGTTGAAAAATTAAAGAAGGTCGTTGGGGAAAGAGGATCTAAATATCTAACACAACCACCTTGCATTAATTTGATACTTCCATTTTTTAGTCATTAATTTTAACTAGTAAGAAGAAATTAAATTCCTTACAACAAACAAAAATAAATGTAACTTTTAAAATTAATGTATTGCATAAAATGATGTCATTTACTAACTTACTTACTTGTTACTACTTATTATTGATAATGATAGACAAAAAATCGTATATTAATGTTTAAGATCGAATAATTTACTTACTAGTTACTACTTCATTCACACTCACACATTTGTAATTGTATATTTAAGATCGAATAATTTAAATTTGAATAATTTAAATTTGAGTTTAATATTATTTTATTTATATAATAAAAATCCAATCAATATTGTATTTGACCATCTGATTAAGGCCAGTGTTCCATCTACATGAATGCAGAATACCAACAACGACATAATAATATTTGATTTTAAAAAAGTTCATTGTTTATTAATGTTTAAAATTCATTTAAAATTCTAATGATAATTGACAATGTTATTTATGTTGAGACGAACTCTATATTTAAAGTTTTGATGAAAATAAACAAAGGTTAATTAAGAAAGTTAATTATGATTCTAAAATGTTATGTTAATTTAACATGTGTTTTTGAGTGAATTTAATTAAGAACAGAAACAAGCAAAGCAGAAAAGACAGCAACAAGAACATTCTGCATTAAAACAGGGAATGATTTTCAGTTTCAAGAATGTTCATCACAGCATGTTGATCAAACTTTTTCTACCTCTTTTACAAAGAATATGCCCTGGAAATTTATTCATATCTAATTAGTATATGGCAAGGAACAAGTAGGATTTGTCAAAGCTCAAAAAGGTTATCTGATCTCTAAAATAAAAGAACTCAAAGTCAGACAAAAATCAAGAAAGTTCGATCAACCTTGACATATGACAAGACACTTGCAAAAGATATCCAGAATGATTAAAATAAGAACTCCAGATTGATTATTGAAGCTCAAGAAAGTTCAAACTGACAGACCAAGAACGTTAATCATTCTGCGTTTCCTGCACAATTCCAGCAGCAATGTATCTCTTTTAAAATGGCTTATAATTCTTCTCTAAACTTCTCTAGCTACCTTCAAGACTCAAGACAGAGAATGTGCCATCCAAGATCAAGGAAGAAATGTCAAAAGCTTTTTCTAAAAAGGACATATTTTCTTTAAATGCTAAACCAGAAAAGTCAAAAAAGTTGTTTTCAAAGAAGGATTATTTTTATTTGAAATATTAGTTTAGTCAAAATACAGAGCACCTCCAATAACTCTTTCGTACCTTCATTCAGTGCTTCTACATCCTATAAATAGAAGGCCAATATCCAGAATCAAAGCAAGAAATTCAAGTGCTGAAAAATTCATAAATCAATCACATACATACTTGAAATTCTGCAAAACATAGACTATCATACATTCTGCTATTTCGTGAAACAGTTGATGATTCATATTCATATAGTAGATTACGTAATTATCAGTAAATCCTTTGTAGAGAATCAATTCTCAAACAAGAGTTGAGAAATCTCAGATTCTGTCAAAACAATTCAATTGTAAAAACTCAAACTATAAGAGTTTCTTTATAGTTTGTTTAAGATTACATCCTATCAAGGTTAGATAGGTGCTGTTATTGCTTTTTGGGTGGAAATTAATAGTGATTGAAATAGATCAAGGTTGATCAAGACTAGGTGTTGTAAGATCAAGAAGGTTCTTTGTTTCTAAATACTTAGTGGAAAATCTCATAGTGTGAGGATTGGACGTAACCCACGTTTGGTGAACCATGATAAATCTTTGTGTGGTATTCTCTATCATATCTCTTTATTTATCATAATAAATTGATTAACTAAGATAAAACATAAACTGATTTTCTGTTCTAAGCTAATCTATTAATGTTCTCTGTTTTATAACAAAAACCAAAAACGTTCTCCGTTTTCTGTTTTCATAACCAAGATCATTCTTGAGTTATTTTCTTAAGTTTTAACAGAAATTTTTAAAAAGTGCATTTACTATTCAAATCCCCCTTTCTTATAAATCGACATTGTTACTTCAATTTATACATAGAAGTTCAAAACTCACATCGTTCTTATGATTGAAAGAATATAATTTTATGTCATTTCAACAAATTCAATTTTAAAAGACATTTATTTTCTATTATTTTTATCGAACGAACATCAATTAAATAACTTTGTTAATATCAAAAATATCTTTTATATATATATATATATATATATATATATATATATAAAAGATATTGTTTTAAAAATTTGGACCAATGATCGACTAGGTTAAAATATCATGTCAAAGGATCACTTATGGAATTAGTTGATCATTTGAACCACATAACTATTGCCCCAATTAAAAACTAATGACATGTAATTTTCATATATAAAACTATATATCATCTTAAATTAATTAATTTTTTTGAAGTCCTTAAAAAGTATACCAATTAAACATAAAGAGAGATGATGGTTATCAATTTATTATTGAGAATAAATAATACTTCCAAACAAGTGTAATGATGAAATAAATTTTTATTTAATTTCACAATGAATATAATATCTTTAAAATTATATATATATATATATTTATTTTAACTTGTTATCGATTATATTATTATTATAGAAAATATAATAAGGGTTATTTATTACTAAAAATTAGAGGTACTTGTGAGGATAAATAAATTCGCGAATTCAATCGTCTAAATTAATTCAAATTACATTTTAACTCAATCTATTTAAGTATAGGTTTAATATGAATGAACTCATTTAAATTCAATGATGTTCCATTCAGGTAGCAGACTTAATATTTTATTTAAGAACTCAATTTATTGATGTGACATATATATATATATATATATTTTATTATTGACATGTAGTTAAAATTTAGTTATTGGATTATATTTGACAAATTTGTTACAAATTTAATTGATTTAATTTTTTTTAGATGTATTTTAAATATTAAATTATATGTTGTGATATATTTTGTCATATTTTAGATGTTCAAGTATTTAAATTTAATTATAATTTGTTAAAATAATAATTTTTCTTTATTATCCTCAAACTCAACCCCATTCATTTAAAATTGACCTCGAAATCCACCCAAACTGCTTATAATCGGCTTACTTTGATTTGAATTTGATGTAAAAATTAGAGGTTAAAAATTCAATCCAACTCAAATGAAATTGATGATTCAATTATCAAATTTGATCAAAATCAATTCAACCTAACACATGTACACCCCTATTAAAAAAAAATATTGTGATAGAGTTAAAATATAAAACATATTAATACTAACAATTGCAATAAAAAAAAATAATGTTGGTTCAACAATTTAATTCAACTTTGAGTAATTCTAATACATTTTCGGTCCAATACTATGACCGGACCGGGCAAAATGTTCAATTTCCATCTCCAGTCCAAAATAAAAAATAATTTAAGAATGAATCAACACTTATAAAAGATACCTATCATTTTTATTTAATTTGATACCTTACTATAGTATAAATTGATAATGTATGAAAGAGAAAGAGATGTTTGGAACAAATAATTTGAGAGTGAAATATCTGTTCTTATGTCCTACTATATATTATTATTGGAGCCTACTTGTCTTAAGATGTCTCTGAAAATCAGATATTGTGTTGCAGATGGATCGCCCAAATATACGCCATATTATAGTACTCCAACCAGTACTTAATTTTGTAAGGATATTATATTGACGTTTATTAATTAATAGAATCAAATCTAAAAAAATGAAATTTTTTTGAAGTGGAAGAATCAAAGATTTGGCTTCACTTTTCTCTTTTTTGGATTAGATTTATGTCTCTAGTTTTGTTTTTTTTTTTTTAATTGTTTTTTAGCTTAAAAATAATAATTATGA
>JBBPBT010000899.1:4762354-4793153 GCA_037974875.1 Cicer bijugum | reverse complement strand
TTGTATTTTTGTTTGACTAACCAAATTATATAAATATATATAAACAAAAGCTACTTTGTGTTGATAGAAGACAAAGTATCTATTGACATTGTCGGAAAAACAAAATCCAAACTCCAAAGAATAAACTTTAAGTGAAATTTTATAACACTTCATTGATGAAAATTGAAAGGAAAATTAGAAGATTTGTATTTAATTTAAGAATATGAATAAAATTTGACCTAATAAAATATTTTGTTGACATTGTTTTTCTCTTCATAATTTTTTTTTTAATTTTTTTTTTACAAATATTCCAAAGTTTAATGTTCCAAATGCAAAGGTTGTCCACAAATCACTTTACAACTGAAACACTAAACCAATAAATTGATATAACAAATATTTAACATGGGGCAACTAATGCCCAACCAACCCAAGCACATGTACCCATACTTAATTGTACATAGACCAATCAAAGAACAAATATTGAGAAGTTTCCATATTATCCAAATGAGAAACACTATTATCATTGAAAACTCTCCAAGCAAGCAAAATTATTTAGCAATAAGTTGTATTAAGTTTAATAATTTTATTTAAATATCGGTGATCGATTTTAAATAAAGTGAAATTATATTTAAATTAATAAAGATTGAATTTATTTAGTTTAGTTTAAATTGAACTCGAAAAAAAAATTATAATTGATTTTGATTTTGTTTTGTTGAGTTTAACAAATCATTGTTTTAATTTTTATATTTTTTTTATGAAATTCAAAACACATACAATTAAAATTTAAGTTGAAAGATGTAATATATTTTTTTAATTAATATTTTTTGAAATTATTTTCTAGATTATTTTTATAAAAAATAAAAATATTGGAGACTTTAAAGTGATTGTGGTTACCCTATGTCTCGCCAATCTCCGCAAGTGTCTATTTTTAAAAACTATATACTAAATTATACTTTTTTTTTCTTAGTTAGAAGTCGCAATTATACTTCTTCAAAGGATTTGCTTTTTTTTTATAATTCTTTCTCTAAATTATCTTTTGAAATTGTGACTTTCTGAAAATACATGGAAGTCACCTTTTGGAATAACGACTTTCTAAAGTATATAAAAAAAAATCTTTAAGGAAATCGTCATTGCAAACTCAGACTTTCTTAAGGAAATCGCAATTACAAACTCAGACTTCTTTAAAGAAATTGCCTTTCTAAATAGCGACTTCTAACTACGTCAAAAAATAGACAGTTTGGTATATAGTTTTGATAAGGGAGTATATTGATAATATTTTTAAAAAAATTGGGTTATTAAAATAAAAAACCCAATAAAGAGTATAATTTTTGTATATGGTTGTAATATGGGCTTTGAAGCCCAACTACATGAGTCTCTAAACAAGACTTAAACCGCACCTCAGCTTCGGAGTTTCCTTTGGTTTATCAAAAAAACAAAGACAAAAGAAAAACAACGTTGTCTTGTTTCTCAACTGAAAAAAAAAACGAAGATAAGGATTTAAAGCTTCTCCATTCATTTCCTTCCTTCCACGTTCACTCTCTATCATCATTACTCTTTTCCATTTTCACCAAAACATTTCAAATTTTACACTTCAAATTTCAAACACCAAATTTCATCTCAATTGTGTTTTTTGAAGTTTACAAGGTATAGTTTTTACTTCAAACCATAAGTGTCTTTTGTTTTTTGTGAAGATTTTTAGAATTAATTGTGTAGTTCACTTTACTTTGTTGATAATTGAAATTGAAATTGGTTAATTGAACTTTGAAGTTTGGACTTAAGTTAACACTGTGCTTGTGAAATTGAAATAGAATGCTCTGTTGAAGTTAGTTCAATAAGGTGATTATTTAATTTTGAAAAAGTGCTTTTGAGGTTTCATGGACTCTGCCAATTATCTTTATGAATGTGGTGTTTTCATGAAATGAGTTTGAACTTTGAAATTTTTTTTTTTTTTGATTAATTTTTTGGGTTCAATTTGTTAGCCTAGTTTGCATTTTAGACTGTATTATGCAAGTTGTTTGGTGAAGGTTTAAATTTGTATTTGCTTTTATTTTCAGCATGAAGTTTTTTAGATATGAATTTGCTATAGTCAGCAAACTCATTCAGTGTGTTGGCAACAGTTGAATTGAGATTGGACAGTTCAAATATTATTACAGATTTTAATATTTTTTAAAAATTAAAATACTGAGCTTGAAATATGAACTGTTCAATCTCGATTCAATGATCACCAACATACTGAATGCTTGGATTGCTGACTGCAGCAAATCCACATCCATGATTGAAGTCATGGAAATACCATATGCTCTTTGCATTAATTTATCGACTATCTTTGTTATGGTAAATTTCATTTTTAGTAATTTTCATAAAGACTTTTCATTGCAATGTAGTTTGTGTTTGTATTTATGTGCGATTTGTACGAAGATGCGATTATTCATGATATGTTTTGGGGACATTGATGTTCATAAATGGAGTAGTTTGTGTCAGTGTTTGTGCAATTTTGGTATGCAAATTTATCATTATGATGGCTACCTAGGTATTAAATTTATTACTGAGTCTGCATCTTTTGATATTCTTTGCATATTCTATGAAGGTGATACAAGATGAACTGATCCTGAAAATTAACTAAGTTTCATAATTCAACCCAACATGAATCCGATAATATCATGCTCCGTTGGCAATGCTTCAATTATTCCTGGAGTTGCCTATTCGACAAGGAAGAACAACACCTTAACTAGATTCAATTTTTCAAGGAGTTCTTTAAAACATGGATCGTCAACTCGGAGATTTCTCCTTCCTTCATTCGTTGTCAGTGGAGTGTTTCCACAGAACAAAAGGATATGCTCTTATCGTAAAAATTCTTGTACCTCCGTATCAGCCACAAAAATCGAAGTACCTGTTGAGGAGTCAGGTTCACCTGTTGCAGATGAAGTTCCTAGTGAATCTCCTTCAGATGAAGTAGGAACAAGTGAAGATTCGTCTCCTAAGTCCGATGCGAACGCTGGTTCTGCCAAAGCCGTCAAACGTTCAAGACCTCCAAGGAAAAGTGACATGCCTCCTGTAAAGAGCGAGGATTTGATTCCGGGGGCTGCTTTTACAGGGAAAGTAAGATCTATCCAGCCATTTGGTGCCTTTGTCGATTTTGGAGCTTTCACGGACGGACTTGTTCATATTTCGATGTTGAGCGATAGCTATGTAAAGGATGTTTCGAGCGTTGTTTCTGTAGGACAAGAAGTGAAGGTGAAGCTGATTGAAGTGAACGCTGAAACTCAACGTATATCTCTCTCTATGCGCGAAAATGCCGACACTGGTAAGCAACGTAAAGATGGACCAATCAATGCAGATAAATCCAGCCCTGGGAGAAGAGACTCTTCAAAATCTGGTCCAAAGAGAGATGGTATGAAGAAAAACACAAAATTTGTCGTTGGTCAGGAGTTGCAGGGTACGGTGAAGAATATGACGAGGAGCGGTACTTTTATATCTCTTCCTGAAGGGGAGGAAGGATTTCTACCGTTATCTGAAGAAGACGACGATGGATTTGGGAATATAATGGGAAAATCTTCATTGGAGACCGGTCAAGAAATTAGTGTACGAGTTTTGCGTATCACGAGAGGTCAAGCGACATTGACTATGAAGAAGGAGGGAGCTGTTGTGGAATTGGACAAGGCACTTGCACAACAAGGGGGTGCTGATGTTGCAACAAACCCTTTTGTATTGGCTTTTCGAAAAAATAAGGATATTTCCGCTTTTCTGGATGAGAGGGAGAAAATTCAGAGCGAAGTTAAAAAATCGTCAACTACAGAAACATCGGAAGAAAGTAAGGGAGATGTCGAGTTAACAGACGATGTTTCTTCTACAGTAACAGATAGTGCTGAAGTTGATATCTCTAAAACTGAGGAAGATGTTGTGGGAGCTAGTTCATCGGTTGGTTCCTCAACAACTGTTGCAGATGATGAAAGCAACCAAGGAAGTATAAATGGGGCCACTGTTAAGGAAACGGAGGCGGTTTCTGAAACGATGACTCCCGAAGAGGATGTATCTGCTGCAAATCCAATTATCGAGGAAGTTATTCAGACAGATACTGCAGCAAGCGATGTAAAAACTGACTCGCCTATTGAAGTGGCCGATGAAAATGTAATAGAAAATGTAACCAAAGAATTTGCAGCTGCAACACAGTTAGCCAGTGATGCAATTGAGCCTGTTACAGAATCAGACATTACATCAAGTGCACCAGCTCCCCAAGAAATAGCAGGTTCTTGTCTGTTTCATTTGTATTTACATATGGAAATACCAATTATGTTCCTTTTTCCGAAATTTCAACTAAAATCATACATGTTTTATGCAATAAGATGCATTTTCTAGTGTTTTGCTGATTAATATACCAAATAATATTTCCTTTGCATTTCCAGTAGATGACAATGTAGGAGCTGTTCCAGAAAACAATGAGAATGGTGATTTGTCTCCTGAGGGAAGCTTGAATGAAGGTTATTCTTAATTCAATTGATTTCATAAAACGGAAGCATTTGACGTCATCATAGTTTGTTTATTTGCGAAATAGAGGATTTCTCTTTAACTGTGAATCTTCTGTCAACAGATGGAACAGAAGAAAGCGATCAAGTTCCCGCTCCTGAAAGTCCTGCCACTGAAGTTGTAAATACCATTGACAACCTCAAAGAAGAAGTGCAAGAACAAACACCTGTTGTAGAACAAGTCAAAGATGAGGTGGTTGCAATTGCATCCGAGACAGACAGCACCTTATTGAATTCTAATGGACAAACTGGCATTACTGCTTCAGATGAAGGATTGAGCAAAGGTATAATAAATTTCATCTTATTCGCTTCATATTTCATGTCTCATTTTTCTGTATCAAACTGAAGTAAATTTGTGATGAAGTGGAGTACATGCTATAGGATGGATTGCATGGATATTGTAGTTGTCATGGAATATAACTAGCTATACATTTCGTAATTGTTTACACTTCCCCTTTTCCCATCTTTTATTCATATTCACTGTCAGTGTAAGGATTTTTTACATTATCAATCAATCATAATCTTCAGATTAGAAAAAAAAGTTTGACTTTGATCCTTACTAGTAACTACTCCACAAGTCATGCATATGATTGATTTCGATTTGTTGATAGAATAAAACTTTTGACATTGACAATGTACAGAAATTAAACGCTTATGTATATAACAAATTTTTATTCGTTATATATTGTCCCTTGCTCCAACTCAAGAGTTTGGACCAACCAATGCACTTCCATGTTGATCAATCATCAATGGTATTGCCTTGTGGAGTTAAAAATATTTCTTGATTTTCCATCCTTTTGATCTATCTTTGAATTCTTACATTGAATTCCTAATTGTTAAATGTCTGTTCTGCCCTCGCTTTGGATTGCAGCAACTATATCACCAGCACTTGTGAAGAAACTTCGGGACGAAACAGGAGCTGGAATGATGGACTGCAAAAAAGCCCTATCAGAGAGTGAAGGGGACATTATCAAAGCACAAGAGTTCCTTAGGAAAAAAGGCTTAGCAAGTGCAGACAAGAGAGCAGCCAGAGCAACAGCTGAAGGAAGGGTAGGTTCTTACATCCACGACAGCAGGATCGGTGTTTTGGTCGAAGTAAACTGCGAGACTGATTTTGTCTCCCGTGGCGATATTTTCAAAGAGCTTGTTGACGATATAGCCATGCAAGTGGCTGCGTGCCCTCAAGTAGAGTATCTTGTTACTGAAGACGTTCCTGAGGAACTAGTGAACAAAGAAAAAGAGATAGAATTGCAAAAAGAAGATCTTGCATCGAAACCGGAGCAAATAAGAGCGAAGGTTGTTGAAGGACGGATAAGGAAAAGACTTGAGGATCTGGCCTTGCTTGAGCAGCCCTACATTAAGAATGATAAAGTGACAATAAAGGATTGGGTCAAGCAGACAATTGCAACTATTGGAGAAAATATTAAAGTTACGAGGTTTGTGCGGTTCAACCTCGGAGAGGGTTTGGAAAAGAAAAGCCAGGACTTTGCTGCTGAAGTGGCCGCACAAACTGCGGCAAAATCAGTGACTACACCAGTGAAAGAGGAGCCTGCTGCTGAAGAAGCCAAAGAGACTGAACAAAAGTAAGCAAATTTAAGAATTATTACTTGTTATTGAGTCATTAAATTTTTATATTTAGGTTATAGGTTTTTGGAATGTGCATTGGTTAAAAGTCATAAACATTCTAAAATTTTCATAACAATGCCAATTGCCAAAGTAGAATTTGTCAAGGTGATTGCATTAACTTTGCATGTTTGGAAAATACCAAAATCACGGTGAACCAAAAGTTATACATTGAAGTTTCTAAAATGATCTCGGTAGAATGTAAACTCAAGGTGACGGTTGTCCACCGTTCAACCAAACATGTATGTTGATCCATAATCTTTAAACACAAGTTGTAATCAATAACCCTAGACTTGAATAATAGAAAGGAACCACGTCTACTTTGCAGTTGGAGACATAGATACAATTGGCCAAAGTCCTTGATCAAATCTTGTGTGGTTTTGTATGCATTTTTTCCTATTAATATTTTTGAACCGAGGTTGTTGATCTAGCAATTACATATGATCTATGAATTATTTTTGGTATAGGTCAAACTTCACCTAAAGGTGTGAGTATCTGTTAGACAATTTTACACTAGAAACATTGAGAGAGGAAGAGTGTGTTTACTGTTTCTGCAAGTTTAAATTGTTCAATGTTGTGTTGCAGGGAATCAACAGTAGTGGTATCGGCTTCGTTGGTTAAGCAATTAAGACAAGAAACTGGCGCGGGGATGATGGACTGTAAGAAAGCTCTAGCTGAAACTGGAGGGGATCTTGAAAAGGCGCAAGCATATCTCCGAAAAAAGGGTCTCTCAACTGCTGACAAGAAATCCGGAAGGCTGGCAGCTGAAGGAAGAATCGGTTCATACATTCACGACTCACGCATCGGTGTTCTAATCGAAGTTAACTGCGAAACTGACTTCGTTGGCAGAAGCGAGAAATTCAAGGAGTTGGTGGATGATCTCGCAATGCAAGTTGTGGCTTCTCCACAGGTGCAGTATGTATCGATTGAAGACATTCCTGAAACAATTGTGAAGAAGGAAAAAGAACTCGAAATGCAAAGAGAAGACCTTGCTTCGAAACCTGAGAACATAAGAGAGAAAATCGTCGAGGGAAGGATCTCAAAGAGACTAGGGGAGCTTGCTCTTCTAGAGCAGCCTTTCATTAAGGATGACAGTGTGTTAGTGAAAGATTTGGTTAAACAAAGTATAGCTGCCATCGGAGAGAACATTAAAGTGCGGCGTTTTGTTCGGTTCACGCTCGGAGAGACATTTGAAAAAGAAACAACAATACCAGAATAAGTGATTTTCAAGACAATTTTATGTTGCAGAGTGAGATCAATTTTGAAAACAGAAATCTGATTCTTCGAAATAACCGAATGTTCATTAGGCGCGGTCACATTTTACTGATCTGTATCTGTATTGAAGATACATGAGGACTAAATTTTGTGTAATTCTCTATGGTTTATGTGTTGAAATTATTAGTTGATGCAATTTTAATTTATAAGTTTCATTAAGTTTTGAATTCTATGTATGTTTCATTGTTAATTCTTGACACTTATTACTTCTCATGTAAATGTTAATCATCAATTTGAATAATTGATTACCTCATCACATTTTCACTAAATGTAGTTCAATAATTTTTAAGTAGATTATCAGTTTATTCTTTCAAAGATTATACTGTTACCACATTAATCTTTTCAGTTTTTTTAATCTCTAAGTTAATCCCTATAAAAAATGAAGTGTCACTAAAATAATAATCATTTAATGGAGTTTTTGCAAAATGTTGTCATTAACTGCATTCACATTAATATTTTAACTTTTTATTTAATATCTAAACTAGTCCTGTAAAGATGAAGTGTCACTGTAATAATCATTCAATGCACTTTGGTAATAATGTTGTCTTGGAATTATTAATTTGTTAATAAAAAAATCATTAATTCGGCAATAATCATTCAATTCAACTTCATCAAAATGCAGGATACAAGTGACAGCACAAAAAAAAATTTGGTAATAGTGTCTTGGAATTATTAATTTGTTAATAAAAAATCATTAATTCGGCAATAATGTTTTTAGAAGACAGCATTTCAATATTCAACGGCCTAATTCGATTGAGTGAAAAAAAAATTTATAACTGACAAACAATTTATAACTGACTTAAGGAGACAAAAAAAAATGGTTACAAATTTGTGCCTATGAAAGACTAATTTTGTGATAATGACTTAAGAAATTTTTTTGGTAACAATCAATCATTAAGGGGACAATTTGATTTCCTTGTATAGAAACTAATTTGATGATAAAATCAATTTGGTGATAATGACTTTAGAAACTAATTTGATGAGAAAATTAATTTGGTGATAATGACTTCAGAAACTAATTTGATTATATAATTATTAGTAAATAATGTGGCAACTCTCAAATGGTTCTTGAAGTTCTTACAACAAGATCCTACAAGTCTTGGTGTAGATTACTAAAACATCAAATATGATCCATAGTCATACATGATTGAAACCCACTTTAATAAGATTGCCATGTACAAATCTCTTAGGCTTAGCTCAAAGGGTTGAGTTGAAATATCTGAATGAATTTGAGACTAGACTTCAAGTTCTGGCTACTAACATAACATACTATCATCTAACATTTGTGATTTGTTTATAAAAATAACTATTTAATTCATAAGTTGTGCTCAATTACCAATGAGAAATCAACCAAGTCTAAACAAGAGCTTGTAAGAGACTGAGAGGAAAAACACATAAATATCTTTCTTAAATAGGTACATAAAAATTTCTTCATTAATTTTCAATCTAATCATCTATTGCAATATTAACACAAATTGTGTATGCACTAGATGCTTCTGCTTTGATGACTTGCAGGTACAAATCGCCATAGGTCAACTGCAATATCAACCTCTTTCTTCTTATGAAATTTGTACAATTTTGGTACATCATACCGAAGCTGCAAAATCATAAAAACAAAATAAGATTTCAACAATATGATAAAGGTCCAAAATAACCTGAATAAGAAAACTAATTTTTCAACAATACTTGAAGTAATCTTGTGTTTTCGACAAGGAAATGAATATATGTTCTGTGCCACATGTGTGCTACGCTGATGCATTCAACAAGTCTATAGTCTTGTGTACAAATATTAACTTTCATCATAGGGCTAAGAAATATCCAAATACTGATATGTAACAAAACTGCACTCACCTCACAGATAACTTCAGCACTTCTAGCATTGAAATCCCTTAAGGCTGCGCGTTTCACATGCTGCAATCAGATGAAAAATTAACACATAGTATTGTCACAATGAGGGAAAATTTCACTCTTGCTGTTGAGAAGCAGCTACATAGAATTATACATGCAAATGCATTAATTGAATAAAAAGACCATCGGTTAGAAAAATAAGACATTGGTGGTGGTCTGAAAATTAACCTTGGTGAAATTATGATAGTTGGTTACATGTTATCAAAATAAATGCCAAGTTTTTCAACCACTATCTTTCAGTTTCTAAGTTTGTGGGGGAGCTTCTCTCTATGAAATAAACTTCTAAAATTCTTCAGTATGAAGCTTATATAAGTATGTATTTAAGAATGTATTAACATAAAAAAGGGGGATAGTTCATGTTAAAATTAATTACATTTTTCAAAAATGAGTCTAGTATGCAAAAGCTTGTTAATGAGCTTCAGTTAAGGTCGAATCGATCGGGGGTACTCAAATTTGAACTCTGGCTAGAACAATCCTTGGCTAGACTTTACTTACCTCAGCCGAAATCCGGATTACCAGAGGCAAAGTCTTTTTCCCTTAGAAACTGGAGGGTTGAGACAAAAGAAAAAAAATACTCATTTGAAAAGCTAGAATTTAAGTTGCAACTGACTTACATCTCTGGTTGAAGTCTTATGCAAAGAATAAACAGCTTGAGAAGCGACCTGATGAAACAAAATATGGAACAAAGGTATAGTTCTCATTAGCCATATGTTTATACTTTATATTAAATAATAACCAGCATCCTTGCTATTGCTTACCTTCAAGGCAACAGAAAGAAAATCTAAATCTGCACCTTTTTTCCGAGTTCCAAATGGAGGATTCATTATAACTGTATCAACAATTGGACCTGGCAAAAGTGTACCAACATGATCATATTACATATTATATGCAATGATATCATACTATCGAAGTACAAAGATGATGTTGAAAATACCTCTCCAAACCAAATCCAAAACATTAGACCGAATAAAATCGATATCCAGCTGCAATTTTAGTTGGATAACAAAGGAATAGTGTGTATCAGTTACTAGTGGCAAACTTTAACATAAATATTGCTTCTGACAAGATATCAATACAAAATGAGCATTATTATTCTTTCTCTACAACAAGAGATCTGGTTATAATGAAACCTAAGCATTCATTAACCAATATAATCAGTGTAAGGACAATACCTCGAGTTCCTCGGCATTAAGGGATGCTATTTCAAGAGATTCTGGATCAATATCAATGCCAAAAACATGTCTGATCAATGCTAACACAAATCAAAAGAATTATTATAGTAAAATATAATTTGAAGCACAAATTTATAAGCACGAATTTGAATTTTCATCCTTGAGCTTGGTATTCGACTTAGAAAGGAGGGACTCTAAGTGACCGTGTATGCGAATCGATGTATAATTCAGAGATTAGGAAATACAAATTCAAGCAATGTCAGTCTCAGTTTGGATTACGTAGCAGCATAAAATAAAGTAAGGAACTAAGAAACAAAAACGAAACAAGCAGATGAAAGATTCCGGAAAAGCAGGCTGCAACTTACTCGGCACTCAAAAGGGCAGCGGCAATGCCTAAAGTACCACAACCACATCCAAAGTCGGCTACTACTTTGTTGCTCACATCCCCAAAAGAATTCTCTGCCTGATTCACATGAATCAATTCACAAATAGAAACATGACTTTCACAATGTGGAATTAAAATAAATATTCTTAGATTAAAAAGAAAAACATAACTAAACTCATCCATAAACTTTTCCCATTGCAAATCAACATACACTAGCACACCATTGGATTGATTTTACTACAATACCCTCCCCATCTTCCCCTAAGCCAAACCACAAGAAGAAAACTTTCCATATGATTATCAAGGCACAAGGAAAAGCAACCAAATATTCCAAATGTTATCTAAAATCCAACAACTGGGTAGTCAATATCAAAAAATAAGCATATATCATAAGAAAAATACCCATTAATAAGCACTATGAAATGAATGGTGCAACATATCACTACAAAAAAAACAGATTCTTTACTCAGCCATATCACTATCAACGTCTGTTCCCCACCTTGACAATTACTACCACTGTCTCTTCACCTCCACTATTCACCCAATGTATGGTGCAAACTCTTCTCAACACTTTTTTAATTTACAATTAGGACTCGAATTTGATACCCCTAAGCAGAACCACAAGAAGAAAACTTTTCATATGATTATCAAGGCACAAGGAAAAGCAACCAAACATTCCAAATGTTATCTAAAATCCAACAACTGGGTAGTCAATATCAAAAAATAAGCATATATCATAAGAAAAATACCCATTAACAAGCACTGTGAAATGAATGGTGCAACATATCATTAAAAAAAAAACAGATTCTTTACTCAGCCATATCACTATCAACGTCTGTTCCCCACCTTGACGATTACTACCACTGTCTCTTCACCTCCACTATTGACCCAATGTATGGTGCAAACTCTTCTCAACACTTTTTATAATTTACAATTAGGACTCGAATTTGATACCCTTTTTTTTGTTTGATCAAATTATTCTTGTCTATCTATTCTAAAAAAATATTTCCTTAAGCTTCTGCTTCCCACCAAAATATTTTTAGTTCTGGTGTTTTATACATGGGTCACAACTACTAGTCTATCAATTTTAAGAAAAGTCTCCCTCTAATTACGTGCCATTTTCTTAAGCTTTCGTTTCCCAACAAAATAAATTTTTAGTTACCATGCTTCTATCACATGTAGGGGTGGGAATAGGTCAGACCAGACTAGACTTTGAAAGGTCTAAGCCTAACCTACGATTTTTTTTTTAGGCCTAAGTCTGGTATACGGCCTATCACAAACTTTTTTTTTGGCTTGGCTTAACCTTTTTAAAAGTCTGGTCTGGCCTGAAAGCCTTATTCACATTAAAATATTTAAATGTTCTACTAATACCACATGATGCTATCCACATACCAATATCAGTGTACATATTTATATATATTAAGCAAAAAATAATTTTTCTAACAAAATAATTTTTATAAAATCTGAAACAAACACCCTTTAAACCCTAAAAAATAATTTTTGGTTTCAAATAATAGTTTTTTTTTTAAACAAACGCACCCATTATTATCTCTTAAATAAATATGGAACGACTATTGAGTGATTGACTAATTAAACGGCTACCGAATATGGAACGACTACTGAATATGAAATGATTATTGAGTGATTGTCTAATTGATAAAATTTAAAATAAGAAATAATATTATTAATATAATAATAAAAAATAATATTAATAAATAATAAAATATATATATAGGCCGGTCTGTCGGGCCTAATAGGCTTTTTTATAAGACTGGGTCTGATCTATTTAAATAAATAGGCTTTAAAAATAGCCTGAACCTAACATTTTTATTAAATAGGTTAGGCCAAGTCAAACCATAAGTAGGTCAAGCCATAGGCTCCTGAAGGACGGCCTAGCCTAGTTCCATCCTTAATCACATGCTACTATCTATTTAAATTAAAGGGAACCAAATTAATTCCTCATTACTTGGACAACAGCCTTGTTTGGTATTATAAATTAAACTACTGCTATGGCATGGATGTCTAGATAGAAGAATTATACTAATTGAACAAAAGAAAAGCAATAACATCATCAAAATGAGTTCAACTTCCCTCGTTAATATAACACACTAACTAGTTATTTAACACTTTTGTTCTAAAGAAAGAACATTAGGCATGAAGAAGTGAAGACAGAAAAAAGCAGCATAGATGTGGAAGATATGAACGGGAATTAGATGCCATCTAATTATTAATAATATAAACTTGCTGAAGAATAACGCCTGCAAATAATATTTCGAGGAGACAGCGCAAATATTCTATATTCTATACTCTACATTTATAAATTTCCCAAACAAGCCTAACCATAATAACCAGACAGGAAAATAATTAGCAGCTACATTCTTTCTATTGACATTTATATATGCATCACTTTCTTTGGTCCTAGTCAAGGTATGTAAGTATGTAACCAGTTAATTCCACTTTGTGGAGTTGTGTATTCCAGGTTCTTGTGCAAATTTACTGGAAAAAAGTGGTGCAAACATATATTCATAAATATCTTTTGTGAGACTTTACTTACCTTTCAGATAAAATCTGGATTACTAGGAATCATTTTCTTTAAAAACTGAAAAATTGAGACAAAAATAACATGGGAAATAGTCTTCCCAGTAACGGGTACACACACATGGGAACTAATGCAAGAATCCTATCTAGAAGAGAAGATCTTTACCTGGAAGATAGCAGGTGGGAGACATGGACGGTGTCATACGACATAGGTTTGTCATCTGTTGAACTTGTTTTTAAAAAAATGTATGACAAAGATGGTGAGACCAAGTACTTAGCATTTGAAGTCACGAGACCTGGATTTATTTCATTCTATATAAATAGACACAAAAGAGATCTTCTTAATCAAATTAAAATCAATGGCCACAGAGGTTACGAAACAAATTTTGTTAACGTGACTATGAATCATTGGGGAGGAATTACAAAAACGGATGTTTTATACCATGGGAGTGAAAATGAGGGGAATCTTTTTGTGGTGGAGCAGAAGTGCAAGTTTGGACTTGAAAATCCTAGTGCAGTCACTGTGGCACACTACTATGCTGTTAGTAGTCGAAGTTTGATTCTTCGAAAAAAATATGATGTTGCGCTTTCAATAGTGGTAGATATTAGACTGTCGAATAATGGTTTGGATGTTTCAGTGAAGGGTCCTTCTCTACACCCTTCTTTTGCATTGCTTCAAATGTTTCAACAAGTATCAAGAACATGGATTTGGAAGTGGACTGCATGTCTTCATTGTGCTGCTGAAACTCAACGGAGGCAGCGCATTGGTGGGAATGGACAGCAGTATGAGATTGAGTATGATGATGAAAAAAGAAAATGGCCTAATAAAATAGGAGGAATAATTATTAATATCAATAATATCGGTGACGTTGAGGGCAATAATAATGGTAATGCTATTATTCAAAATAATTGATGCATGTTTATCAACAACCAAGGATGTCTATAAGTCATATATAGGTAATATGCTTTACAACATCTGCCATTTTAAGGGTTTTATTATTATATATATATAAACAAGGAGGGATAGATTATACCCGAGGAGTTACGTTAACATTTATACTCATTCCATAACATCCTACCGAATAAATATTTATAAAAATTTAGTGTTAGATTGAAAATTACCATTATATAGAATATATAGATAAAAGTTTGACATTAATCTATAAACATTTCCTATATCATCAAGATACGTCAAGATTAACGTTATATAGAATTACATCGTCAACGTTAATCGTAATGATATAGGAAATTATTATAGATTGATGTCACTATTTAAAGAAATGATCTATATGATAGTAATTTTCAATCTATTGGTTGATTTTGAAAAATATTTATCCAATAAAATGTTATTAGTCAATGAGAACTCTAAATTTGACGACTGGATTTATAAAACCACCTCGACCCTACTACCACTATTAACCCAATGTATGGTAGAAACTCTTCTCAACACTATTTTTTTGTAATTACAATTAGGACTCAATCATGAGACTTTTTTGTTCGATCAAATTATTCTTGTCTACCTATTCTAAAAAACATATTTCCTTAAGCTTCCGCTTCCCGCCAAAATATTTTTAGTTCTGGTGTTTTATACATGGATCACAACGACTAGTCTCTCTATTTTAAGAAAATTCTTCCTCTAATGACGTGTCATTGTCTCAAGCCTTTGTTCTCCAAAATAATAAATTTTTAGTTTCCACACTTCTATACTGATCACATGCTACTATCTATTTAAATTAAAGGGAACCAAGTTAATTCCTCATTACTTTGACAACAAGATTTGGTATAAGAAATTAAACTACTCCTAAGGCACTGATACCATTGAAATGAATTCAACTTTCCTCAAACACAACACACTAACTAATTATTAACATTTTAGTGGAAAGAGAAAGACACATTAGGCATAAAGATGTGAAGAAAAAGAAAAAAGAAGCATATATGTGGAAGATAGGATGGGATTAGATGGCATCTCTTTTTCCCTTTATGAACAGAATTAGATGCCATCTAATTATAATTAAATAAACTTGTTGAAGAATAACGCTTGCAAATATTCTTTAACATGTGTGTATTTATAAGTTTATCAAACAAACCTAACAGTCCAAACCAAAGAGGAGAAGAGTTAGCACCTAGAGTTTTTCCATACATATATATATATATTCACATGGGAAATAGTCTTCCCACTAACCAGTACATATATGTGGGAATTAATGCTAGCTTCCAATTTAAAAAGACAAATTCATTGTTTGGAAGAAGGAAAATTGGAGACATGGATCTTGTCGTACCACGTAGGATGGTCAGTTGTTATATTCTTCTTAGAGGCGACATATGGCGAAGATGGTCTCGTCAAGCTCTTACAGTTCAATTTCTACAAACCTGGAGTAATTGAATTTGTTATAGATAGAGCTGAAAACAATCTTCTTAACTAAATTAATACACGTGACTTCGAAAGGATTCACGTAACAAATTTTGTTAATGAAACTAAGAATCAATGGGGAGGTGTTACAAAAACGAATGTTGCATACTGTGGGAATGAAAATGTCGGGAATCTTCTTGTGGGAATCTTCTTGTGGTGAAGGAGAAGAGAAAGTGTAGAGTTGAAAAGCCTTGTGTAGTGACCATAGTACACTACTATGCTGTTAGTAGTCGAAGTCTTTTTGGTCTAAGAAAATATGATGTTGGACTATCAATAGTGGCAGAGATTAAAGTGTTGAATGATGATTTGGATGTTTCGTGGAAGGGTCCTTCTGAACACCCTTCTTTGGCATTGTTTCATATGTTTCACCGAATAACAATAACACAGACATGGATGTGGACAGCATGCTCTTGTTGTGCTGATGAAATTCAAAGGACACAAAGTAGTGGTGTGAATGGGAAACAGTTTGAGACTGATAACGATGATGAAGAAAAAAACTATCTTCAGAGGGCTAGGAAAATTGGAGGAAATATTCTTGCCAATCAGGGTATGATTAGGGGCAATAATAATGGTAATTTCTTTGTGAATCAACTTATCCTTACACCTTAGAGGGGTAACTATCTCTAAGAGTACCTTTTATTTTATGCCAATAATTTTATATATCGATGTTTTCCCACAACCTAGGATGTTTATATGTTTTGTATATGTTTTTGCAATCAACTAACATCTGCAATTTTAAGTCTTCTATCTGTAATATATTATAAATTATTTTATATACAAGAGTGTGCGTGTGTAGCGTTATTGGGAGAAAGATTTCTACAGAGTGATTTAGTTTGAATAGTACAGATGTAGCAAGAACTTTATAGACCTATGTAAAAACACGGAACCAGTTATGAATAATATCTCTGAATTTAAAGTGATGTGGGAAGAGTTAGAAAACAACAAGCCAATTCCCTATTGTGTTTGTTAGTGTTAGAATGTTAGGAAATATCTTATAATATCTATTATATTATATTAGAATATCTTGAGTTATTTCCTATGATCAATTTATAATCATAGAGATATCTTATAATATTTATCATTATTATTATGATCTATTCCTGATTTAGGATTTAGTCTATGCTTCTCTATAAATAGAGATTAGTATTGAGTCTTTTGTAATCAAGTTAGCATAACCCTATTATCAATAATATTCAAACCCTTATTATTTTATCTTCTTTTCTCTAAAATCCCACAACTTCAACAGTTAGTTTCAGTGTGGTGTGCGGATTCTCAATGGTAATGCATGCAACAAGATGAAAACTTTCCATATGATAACCAAAGCACAAAGAACATCAAGCAAATATTTCAAATGTTATATAATAGAAATCCAACAACTAGTTTAAATTTCCACCAACTAGAATCATAACTATATTTTAATACCAACATCAATATCAATATGGTGCACATACTGGAATAGTCAGTTGAATTTCCATATATAATCATATATTATAAAAAATAGGGAAAAACCCATTAAAAAGCACAAAAAATGAAGATGGAATAAGGCAAAATAATCAAACTTTAACATATTTGATGAGTAAAATTTGAAGGGGTATGAAGGGAAAGAAAGAAAGTGAAAAATATGAAGTTTGGTTAAATAGAAAAGTGAATAAAGTAAAAGGGATTATACTGATCACATGCTACAATCTATGTAAGTTAAAGAGAACCAGATTAGTTCCTCAATCCTCACTACTAGGACAACAAGGTTTGGTATAATAAATCAAACCACACCTGAGGTGCGGATGTCAAGAAAGAATTGAATTAATCGAACAAAAGAAAAGCAAGCAAATATTCCAAATGTTATTTGTTCCAATCTCAAGTTTGCATCACCATATTTCCGAGGTTAACAATAGTTTATAAATATATCAACACTTCTCAATCCACCAATGAGCCTCTTATAAGGGATTAAACCGTGACAGCTTACATAAGATCCAAAGCAAACAATACCTTAGAAATGCGGTGCTGTGGACTTGAGTTCAGAACATTATCTAAAAATCCAAGAGTTGGTTTCAATTGTCACAAAATAGAATCATAACTAGATTTCAACACTAACATCAATATATGTTGTACATACTAGAATTGTCAATTTCCAAAAATAAGCATATATTATAAAAAATAAAAATGCCCATTACCAAGCACTAAAAAATGAAGATGGAATATGGCAAAAGAATCAAACTTTAGCATATTTGGTGAGAAAAATATAAGAAAAAATATGAAATTTGGTTAAATGGAAAAGTGAATAAAGTAAAGGGATTATACTGATTGCAGGCAACTATTAATTTAAGTTAAAGGGAATCAAATTAGTTCCTGAATCCTCACTACTTGGACAACAAGGTTTGGTATAATAGATCAAACTACACCTAAGACACAGATGACTAGAAAGAAGAGTTGAATTAATCGAACAAAAGAAAAGCAATAACATCATCGAAATGAGTTCAACTTTCCACACTAACTAATTATTAACTTTTTTGTACAAAAGAAAGAACATTAGGCCTGAAGAAGTGAAGACAGAAAAAAGCAGCATAGAAGTGGAAGATATGAATGGAAATTACATGCCATGTTTTTTTATGGAAAGAATTAGATGCCATCCAATTATTAATTATATAAACTTGCTGAAGAATAACGCCTGCAAATATTATTTTTCTGAGATAATGCAAATATTCTATAATCTACATCTATAAATTTCCCATACAGGCCTCACCAAGCAAACCAGACAGGAACAGAGTTAGAGGCATATTATCCTTAATATACATATATGGTCCTAGTTTGTATTCAAGTCTCCTCTGTTATGGTCTAGTCAAGGTACGTAACCAATTAATTCCAGTTGGTCGAGATGTTTACTACATATTCATGTGCAAATTTACTGAGAAAAAAACCTTGAGGAAACAAATATTCATGAATATTTGATCAGGCTTAACTTACCTCATGGTCAAACTTCAGATTACCACAACCTCTTTTTCTTAGAAACCGAAAGGTTAAGACAAAAAAACATGGGAAATAGCCATCCCGGTAACACGTGCATAGACGTGGGAATGAATGCAAGCATCCTATTTACAAGAGAAGAACGTTACTTGGAAGAAGGAAAGTTGGAGAAATGGTTGGTGTCATACAGTGTAGGTTGGTCAATGGTTGTACTCGTTTTAGAGAGAATATATGGCAAAGATGGCGAAACCAAGCTCTTACAATTCCAAGTCGCGGAACCTGGATTTATTAAATTCATTATAGATAGAGCTGAAAACGATCTTTTTAATCAAATCGAAATTGTTGGCTACGGAGCATCTTACGAAACAAATTTTGTTAACGAGACTAAGAATCGTTGGGGAGGTGATACAAAAACGAAAGTTTTATACCATGGCAGTGAAAATAAGGGCAATCTTCTTGTGGTGGAGGAGAAGAGAAAGAGTGGAGTTGAAAAGCCTTGTGCAGTGACTGTGGCACACTACTATGCTGTTAGTAGTCGAAATTTTATTAGTCGAAAAAAATATGATGTTGGGCTTTCAATAGTGTTAGATATTAGAGTGTTGAATAATGATTTGGATGTTTCGGTGAGGGGTCCTTCTCAACACCCTTCTTCGGCATTGCTTCAAATGTTTCAACAAGTATCGAGAACATGGACTTGGAAATGGACAGCATGCTCTCACTGTGCTGCTGAAATTCAAAAGAGGCAGCGCAGTGGTGTGAACGGGCAACAGATTGAGACTGAAAATGATGATGAAGAGATAAACTATCTTCAATGGCCTAAGAAAATTGGAGGAAATATTCTGGCGAATCAAGGTGTGATTAAGGGCAATAATAATGGTAATTTAATTGTGAAGCAACTTATCCTTAGAAGAGGGTAACAAACTCAAAGGGTACCTATATTTTATTTTATTTTGTGCCAATAATTTTATGTTTTGATGCTTGCCAACAACCTAGGATGTACATAACTACATATATTTAGTTATGCTTTTGTAATCCTCTAAAATCTTCAATTGTAAGTCTTCAATCTGTAATATATTGTAAATTATAAAATATTTTATATACAAGAGTGTGACTGTGGTGATATTTGGGAGAAAAATTCCTAGAGTGATTTAGTTTGAATAGCAAAGGTGTAGCAAGAACTTTATAGACCAATATTAACAAGGAATAAGTTATGGATTAACTTACTGAACAGAAAGTGGTGTGGGAAGAGTTAGATAACTACAAGCCAATTTCCTATTGTGTTTGTTAGTTTAAGTGTAGTATGCCTTCTCAATGGCAATGGTAATGCAACAAGACGAAAACTTTCCACATGATTTCAAAACACAAAGAACAGCAAGCAAATATTTAAAATGATATATAATAGAAATCCAACAACTGGTTTAAATTTCTACCAATTAGAATCATAATGACATTTTAACACTAACATCAATGTCAATATGTTGCAAATACTGGAATAGTCAGTTGAATGTCCTCAAATAATCATATATTATAAAAAATGGAAAGAAAAAAAACCATTAACAAGCACACAAAAATGTAGATGGGGTAAGGCAAAAGAATCAAACTTTAGCATTTTTTATGAGTAAATTTAAAGGGGTATGAAGGGAAAGAAATAATGTGAAAAATATGAAATTTGGTTAAACGAAAAAGTGAATAAAGTAAAAGGGATTATACTGATCACATACTACTATCTATTTAAGTTAAAGAGAACCAAATTAGTTCCTCAATCCTCGCTACTTGGACAACAAGGATTGATATAATAAATCAAACTACACCATCGACACGGAAGTCTAGAAAGAAGAATTAAATTAATCAAACAAAAGAAAAGCAATCATGAAAATGAGATCAAATTTCCACACATTAACATTTTTGTGCAAAAGAAAGAACATTAGGCATGAAGAAGTAAAGACTGAAAAAAGCAGTCTAGATGTGGAAGATATGAATGGGATTAGATGCCGTGTTTTTTTATGAACAGAATTTGATGCCATCTGATACAAGCCTAACCAAGCAAACCAGACAGGAAAAGAATTAGCAGCTATATTTTTTTCATTGACTTCTACAGATGTATCACCTTCATTGAATTCACATATGGCATATTATTCTTTATATATATGTATGGTCCTAGTTAGTATTCAAGTCTCCTCTCTTATGGTCTAGTCAAGCTACATAACTAATTAATTCCAGTTGGTGGAGTTGTGTATTGCATGTTCTTTCAAAGTTTTATTCTTTGATAAAAATATGATGTGGGGTTTCAAATAGTAGTCGATATTAGAGTGTGAATAATGATTTGGATGTTTCAGTGAAGGGTCCTTCTGAACACCCTTCTTTGGCATTGCTTCAAATGTTTCAACAAGTATCAAGCACATGGACTTGGAAGTGGACGGCATGTCCTCATTGTGCTGCTGAAATTCAAAAGAGGCAGCGTACTGGTGTGAACGGACAACAGTTTGAGACTAAGACTGAGAATGATGATGAAGAGAGAAAGTATCTTCAATGACCTAAGCAAATTGGAGAAAATGATCTTGCTAATCAAGGTGTGATTAGGGGCAATAATAATGGTAATGTATTTGTGAAGCAACTTATCCTTAAAGGAGGCTAACTAATTCTAGGGGTACCTTTATTTTATGCCAATAATTTTATATAGTGGTGTTTGCGAACAACCCTATGATGTCCATATATTTAGTATATGCTTTTGCAATCTACTAACATCTGAAATTTTATGTTTTTTATCTTTAATATGTGTGACTGTGGAGTTACTGTGAGAAAGATTTCTACAGATTGAAAAGCATAGGTGTAGCAAGAACTTTATAGACCATATAAACAATGAATCAATTATGAATTATTTCACTGAATTAAAAATGATGTGGGAAGAGTTAGATAACTACAAGCCAGTGGTAATGGTAATGCAACAAGATGAAAATTTTCCATCTGATTATCAAAGCACAGACAACAGCAAGCAAATATTCCCAATATTATGTGATTCAACTTCAAGTCCGTAGCACCACACTTATGAAGTTAAAGGTAGTTTATAAATATCAACACATCTAAATCCACCAATGTGCCTTTTATAAGGGACAAAACTATGAGGGAGCACAAGACTCATGGCAGACAATACCTCAGAAATATGGTGTTCTATACTTGAGTTCAGAACATTATCGAAAATTCCAAGAGCTGGTTTCAATTGCCACAAACTAGAATCATAACTAGATTTCAACACTACAATCAATATAAGCTGTACATACTAGAATAAGTGTTGTCAATAGCAGATTGCGGAAAATAGCAGTTTGTTCAAATTCCCGCTATGCTACAGGATTATAGCACCGCAATAGCGGCTATTTTACAACACTTTGTACTAAATAGTGTACGGAACAATAGTGATCCATTCAAACTCCATTATGCTATAGTGCTATAACACCACTATAGTGGCTATTTGACAACACTAACTAGAATAGTCAATTTCCACAAATAAGCATATATACATAACAACAACATCGATAAAAAAAAATACCCATTAACAAGCACTAAAAAATGAAGCTGTTATAAGGCAAAAGAATCAAACTTTATCATAGTAAATGAGTTAAATTTAAAAGGGGCATAAAGGAAAAGAAACAAAGTGAAAAATATAAGAAAAGTGAATAAAGTAATCAAAGGAATTGAGGAAATATACAGTGAAAAGCATTCTAGAAGCGATGTGAGGTCCTGTTGGATATTGTTCAAGCTCAATCTACAATGAAAAAATTCACAAACAATGAATTGAGTTAGTGAATAAGTGATTCTTCACAATCATTAATTAAAATATAGTTTATAAAAAAGAAGAATGAGATTAAGAGAGAGAGAGAGAGAGAGACCTTTGGGTTAGAGAATTGGTCGAGAGAACCTAAGTGACCTTCTAACTCTTTCAGCTTCATCTTTTCCGGCGAAATATGAAGAGAGAGAGAGAGAGAGAGAGAGAGAAGGAGAGAGAAACCTTAGTATGAATGAATCACCAAAACTTTCTTTAGTTCACTGTTTACTGTCACTGCCACCATTCTTGTTGCTACTTCACATCATGGGCTGGGCCGGGCCGACCCATTTTGTTAGGTCCACTTATTTTGTTTTTTAATTTCTTAAAAAAAATTCTTCAAATAATAGTATATCAACTATTTTTTTATTAACAATTTTGATCATTGTTTATAAGTTTATTCATACGTATGGAATGAATTTTTGAATAATTTTTTATAAGAATGTTTAGAATATTATAAAAATTTCTCTTTTTTATTTCTAGAATTTTTTAATAAAAAGTAAATTAAATATGAATTTTTAAGTATTAAAAATTTAAAAAATCATATTAATTCATCTTTTTTTAAAAAAATTCTAAATTTTTTTGGAGCGATTTTTGTAATATTCTAAATATGTATGTAAAATCTCATTTAAAAATTTAGATGATGGGTATGAATTGTTTTAAAAACAATGGTCAAAATTATTGACGGAAAATATTTGATAGATCATTGTTTGAAAAAAAAAAAATAGAGTAACTAAAAATAAAAGATAGTATATTTATAAGGATAAAAAATATATTTAACCCTAACTTTTTATACCTTGAAAAATGGATAATTTTGAAAAGAAAATGAATCTCAAATTTTAGAATTCAATTCAGAGGTAAGTTAAGATCATTAAGATGAGAAGTATTCGCAACTCACATTTTTAACACATTTTCTTTTATTGTTTAGAATTCATGTGAGTCCCATATACATCAAGTGGATTTCATATAAATTTCAACTAATTGAAGATAATATTTTAAAAATGTGTGTTAGAGTATGTGTTGTTAATAAATGTCTTGTTAAGATAGTTAAAGTTTGTTTGTTAACGATTGTTAGTATTGATGAGTCGTTAAATATTAGTAAGAGTTTGTCACGTAATTAGTTAGCTACAATTAGAGTTAGTGAGAAACGTTAGTGTTCATTAACCACTATAAATAGGAGTATAATGATATAATTTTTACCTTTTATCAATTATTATTTTGTGTTGAGTTTTCTCAATTAAACTTTTAAGATATAGTTGACTTTTCCTTTTACTCTCAATTCTCGTATTAGACTAATATGGTATCATCTTCTTGGCTATGACATTATGCTGCTTCTATCACATACACAATTTCCACAACTTTCTTTTCCTTGTGTTCAAAATAATGTGCCTCATATTTCTCCTCTTCTAGCTATGAATGTAGCTAACAATACCATGAACTTGATCCATTTTAAGTGGCAAACCTTTTTAAGAGTAGTCGGGGGTCACGACATCCCATATTTTTTTTTATATAAATAGTAGTTATAGATTATTAAAATAGCAGTGATAAGTTTCTAACATACCTCTCGAACTTTCAGGATACGAAGAAATCTATTCACTATTGTATCTCATATCTCTCTCTCTTCTTTGACTCTTCTCTTATTTATTCTTTGACTATCTCTCGTTTTTCCCTCTCAGCCCTCTCGTTCGCGACCGTCGATCGATCTTCATATGATACAAATATCTCTTGTTTCTCCCTCTCAACCCCCTTCTCTACGGCTTCCACGCGACATCAATTTCTCACCCAGACTCTCTCCTTTTGCATTTGACATCCCCATTCTCCGATCTCCCTCCTCTGCAACTAGCGTTGCCGCCTGCTCGTCTCTCTGGCTCGTTTCGCAATCTCGGACTATCTCAATATGTTTCTTGTATTTTCAAATTCTTACTCAGTTAATCTTTTCGTCTTCTACTATTTGTTAGTTGTGAATTATTTTAGTTTTTAACATTGTGAACTAGTAGTAGTGTTTGAATTGTATTTGTGACTTTGTGAATCGTGAACTATTTTTTTTAATTAGTGTAGTGTGGATGAATAATTGAGAATTTTTGAACTCTTTTACTTTATGAATATACTTGTGATTCTTTTTTTTTTATCTGACTAAGTTAGTGTTGTGTAATTAATTTATATATATATTTTTGGAAATAATACGATGTTTAAATATAAAAAATTGGTATATTTTTCAATAAAAAAGTTTTCAACAAAGATAAAAATTGTAAAATTTCAACATCAACACTTGAAAAGTATCATTCCAATTATCAAATAGTTCAACTAGATACTTCACCTATAGCTACATCACTCCAAATTTAACAATTTTTCAATCTCATTTCCCCTCCTTCTATTGTTGTGTTTGGAATTGTGTGCACGCTTAAATTGAAAATTGAAAATTGAAAATTGAAAATTGAAAATTGAAAATTGAAAATTGAAAATTGAAAATTGAAAATTGAAAATTGAAAATATAAATATATAATATAATATTATATTTATTTTATTAATTAAAATTATAAAATTCAATTCTTTCAAAAAATTTGTTTAAAATCGGCTGCTCCTGCATAAAGAGGAATATGGTTTTTTTACCATCATTAAATTCACATCTTTATAGATGCACATTTGACATAAAAACATGAATAAAAAAAAAGGGCAAAAATAGAGAAAAACAAAACAACAAAAGAGAAAAAAGTGTTAGTGTATTAGATGCAAACAACATTAGATAAAAAATACTGCTATGAACGAGAATTAGATGCTATCTAATTATTAATTAATTAAATAACATTGCGGAAGAATAACGCTTCTATTTCCTAATTACAATCCAAATATTCCACAATATGTGCATTTATAAATTGTACATAGCAATACATTTATATACAAGCAGGCAAAGCACACAATATTTATTTTGATATTACTATGTCACTCTTATCATGAATTTCTTATTCCAAACGTGGATAGTGTTGGTCAATGTTCAAACATAAAAGGTAGTACCGGTGAGAGTGGTGAAAGAATAGTATTTATCTTATCGATTTTACGTAAGACAAAAATTCACTAATTTTTAATGAAAGTTAATAAAAATAAATGAGTATTGAGATATTTGATACTTGGGAATTTCCTACGAGAGGATTGAGAATGATCCTGAGTGCGAGAGTGACGAAGACACAAACTATTTTCCATCAACACAACTTCCTTAATCTAGACAATGAAAGATCGCTACTTTTCAATCAAGGTGCATTCAAGGGTAATTATAATGGTGATATCTACTTGAACCAATATTTTTATCTTTAATAAGAGGAGGATTAGTGCTGAAAACTAAGAACGTTCTTAGTTTGAGTGTTAAAAACGGAAAATATTTTTTGTATTCAAATTTTGTAATTCAAGTTTAAAATTGATTGTATGTAACCACTAACTAATTAACTACTTGTTTAGTTAGTTAGATAGAAGTTAGTTAGAAAGAATATGATAAAAGCTATGTATAAATATAAAGATAATAGATTAACATCAATTCGTTCTTTTTCTGGTTTACTTCCATTGCAAGAAATAGCTTAAATGCTAACAATAAGTAGCTTTAGGTACTTTTTCTCTATTTTAATTATATAATAATATTATGTCTTGATGTTTGTCAATAATCTACTATGTACTCATATATAGTGTATATTTTTATAATTTTATACGTGTCATCCTTTAGGTTTAGTTTAATTCTTATTTAGGTAACTAAAGTTTTTTTCTTTTAATTTGGTCATTCAAGTTATATTATATTTGCACCATTAATCCTTCAATTTTTAGTTTCGAATTCAACAACAATTAGTACAATTAAGTGTGTTTGATTATTAAAAACTATATCAAATATTACAACAATATGTTCTTCCTAAACAAGAACTAGATTAAATTTAAAGGAATAGATTGTATTTTTGTCTAAAATATAGTTTATATGTGCAAACCAAGAGTAAGAGTGTGTGATGTTATTGATATCAGTATGTAGACGATTTTACCGAACATTTCAATTTACATTTTTTTTTTGTGTACAAATGAAATTTAAAATAAATTTTAATTTTTTATTTTTAACAAAATTTAATGCGCAACGCCTTGGTTATTAAGATTTTTCAATGAGAATTCAATTATAGACAATTTTTTTTAGAAACAAGGACAATCTTGTTTGTTTGTTTTTTTTTTGTTATTGTAAGTGTTCAATCTAGAGTTTATACTTTCATGCAAAATCTTGCTTGCATTTTTTTTTAAAATGTCAATAGGATTAAAAAGAAAGAATTTTGCCACCAAAAGTTGTTCATGTTCTTGAGAAATCTTCAACAAAAACATTTGCAACATATTTTTTATACACGATGAAAGTTATTGGTTTTAAAACAAGGTTGTTATCAAGGGATTAAATAAGTTTTGAGTCTTGTTGGTAAATATATTGCCCTTAATGTCTCATTGTTTGATATTTTTTCTTGCAATCATCATTATTAGAATAAGATAATCCTAACTTGGAATTTGAGAGGAAAAGAGAAGAAAAAAGAAACAATTTTGAACGGAGAAAAGAGAGGAATGTAAAAAAATCGTTGAAGATTCAATTAATTAAAAAAAGATAAATCAATTAAATTTCTAAGAAAAAATTTCAAAAAAATTTTTAAAAAGAAAATAAATGAATAATTAACTATTTATCAATTGAGTTGGACCTTACTAATTTTTAATTTACTAAATTAACTTAACTAATTTCATGATTTCAATAACCTGACAAAGTTTTATTGTTACACTCTCATATATTTTGTGCATGCAAAGTGCAAACCAATATACATTTTCATATATTCCAAAAAAACCAAAAGCAAAAAAATTACGTGAGAGTAGTGTACGAAAAAAACTCAATAGTTCGTAAGAACATCTCCAACGATAGTCAAATAAGTTTGTCGTCCGCATGTAGTTACGTAAAATTAGTTTTTGGCGAGTTTGCTGTTGAAGTTGTGCCATGAAGAAACGATACTTTCATAATTTAATAATAATAAAATTATAACCATTACATTTTTTATTAATTTATTATTAATAATAAATTTATGACCATTAGTGGGTCTTATTTAATGAACTCAAGTTGAGTTCACTCGTTAGAGCATCTCCAACGGTAGCCAAATAAGTTTGTGCGCCAGCGTCTAGTTAAACAACATTCAGTTTTTAGCGAGTTTACCGTTAGAGTTGTGATAAGTTGTCATCACGGTGCTATCAATAACGAGATGTACTTTCATAAATTAATAATAATAAAATTATAACCGTTATATTTTTTTATTAATTTATTAATAATAATAAATTGATGATCGCCAGTGGGTCTTAATGAATGAATTCATGTTGAAGTCACCATTGGAGTAAAAACTAGATCAGTTGCGATGTGGCATAGTAGATCTTATTTAATGAATTCATGTTGAGTTCACCGTTCGAGATGCTCTGAGTATAACATGAATAAGTTACTGTAAGATGACGTGACACAGTCGATCCTACCTAAGAGTAAAAATTTGATGATCATAATTTTTTTATGACAAACCAACAAAGTACTAGTAGTATATATTTAGACCAAAAAAACTATTATTAAATTTATAAAATACACGATTAATGATTAAATAAAATAAAATTAAAATATATAAAAGTTTCTTTGAAGTAGAATTATTCTCTATGAAAATTTATATTATGAAAAATGTGTAATTGTTTTTTCATTATCAAAACTACCAAATCTATCATTTTCCACATATATATAATAATAATAATAATAATAATAAATCATTCAACCACTCTTTTTTTTTATATAATTGCACATTCCATTCTTCACAAAATTCATAGTGGAGAAAAATCTTTCACTAGTTGCAGTTTTCACGGGTAAAATAAAAATTAACTTTATAAATAAATATATCATTAAATATATAATATATATAATTTTATAAAGACTCTTAAATAAGTTAATAGTATAATTACAATGATTTTTAATTTTCTTGAGAGATTACAATCCCCATTCACTATATAATAGATCCACCTCTAAATATGGCAAATCATTATACTTCTTATAACAAAAATAAAAAATAAAAAATAAAAAATAAAAAATAAATTACATTTCTTAGTTTCCCACAATGAATATTCATGGACAATAATAACTAATAAATTAATCCAACAAGATATATCTCAATATATGAGTGGAAAAATAAACTACATTATAGACGGCATTCCAGTAAGCCATCCATCATAATTTATGAAAGATGATAAAGCATAATCATCCATGTTTAAATCACTTGGTTGTTTCTCCCACTTCACACGGTTCTTAGTATTAGAACCTGGTCCTGTACAATTAACTTCTGCAAATACGACATTACGTCTGCATAAAATTGTAAACATATTAAAGAAAAGTAACATATAACAAAAATATTCATTCAATATATTAATATAATCATTGAATATTTTATATGATGTGAAATACAATATATAATAACTTAGATGAACACTTTTTATATAAAAATATAGATTCTAATTGTATTTAATTATATTTCTTTTAGGAAGTAAATACTATTTAGGATGTGCAATACTAATATAAATTGTCTTAGACACCTATTTTTTTTATATAAAATCATAGAATAAAATTGTATTTAATTATTGCTGTTATATGGAATATTCATTTAAACTTACTCTTGTCCATCTTTTAAATTCCAAATATTCCATCCTTGGGGAAGTACCACTGAAGAAAAGTATGTTTCCCAAAATATAACTCTTGAGTAATTGCCCCAAGGTCTTCCAAGATGTACTTGACCTATTCCATCAAGGGACCCTCCCCTAAAAACAAAATCATTTGAATCATTTGGTGAATCTCTTCTTTGTGCTGTTACATAACCAGGTGGTTTATTTTCTCCTTGTGTGGCATTTATCACACAATTCTACAAGTAAAAATCCATGAAAAAATAAACCTTAATTATGTAATTTAGTACAAAATAATATAAATTAAAATTTATAATTATATAATTGTGAGCAAATGATTAAGGTGTTCGATATAAAATATAGAAATCTCTTTGTACACAAATTATATATTTAACGATGAAATAGTTAGTGATTAAATTTTACTAACATAGGTGACTCTCTCCTTGAGATAATATAGGTGAAAATAAAAAATGTATTACCTCAAAATAAGTTTGTCCTGAACCAAAAATAAAGTCTACTTCCCCTTGAATATAACAGTTCTTAAAGTAAGAACGTCCCATCGATGCAAGCAACGTATCTTGATAACCAAAAAAACTACAATCGAAGATAACTGATTTATCACCATAAAAATTAGCTGCAACTGCGGGTCCATCAATTCCAAATGTATTCTACAATTATACAAAAATTGCATTAGAATTATTTACAAAGTTATCAATTTGGTTACTCAATCCCTTTATTGCATTTTTACCTTGAATGAAATGCCACTCACAACAACATTAGGTGGAGATGAAATGAATGTAGCACTCATAGATGTGCCCTTATCATGAAATGAATCGTCATAAGTAATAGTTGTGGTATTGCTACCTGATCCTTTTAAAATAACGCATGGCTTTTCAATAGGTATATGAACCTTTTCCCTACATAATTTCAATTAAAGTGTGAAAAATATAACAATAAATTTAATAATTAATATAAAAATAAAAACAACTTACTTGTATATGCCGGGATTTATTTTAATCATAACCCAATTTTCATTTTGATTCTTTATAGAATCAATGGCAGCTTGAACCGTTACAAATGTTCCTTTTCCTTGTTGATCAACGATGATAGTATTTGTAATTTGATTTTGGCCACAATCTAGGGCTCTACCAATATAAAAACAACTTATTAATAATATTAAATGGAACATCTTCATTTGTGTAATGTGAAAGCAACTTTGTTATATTTAATTGTAGTGACAATAGTATCTTGCATTCAACTATAAATAGACTTAAACAATCAAACAATGGTTGTCAAAAAAAAAAACAATTCAAATTTAATGATTATTTTATTAAATGATAAACCAACTTAAATAAAGAGCATATATGATCATTTTCCTAATTAATTTTTGAGGCATTTCTTAATTATTTTTAAATAATTCTTTTATATGTTTTGAACATATTTAAATTTCCTAAAACGTAATGTACAAACTTACACACAATGACGGGATTTAATCACTCACTTTTTTTTTTCTTATTAATAATCATT
>JBBPBT010000899.1:4747743-4762052 GCA_037974875.1 Cicer bijugum | reverse complement strand
AATTTTATTAAACTAATAAGTATATTCTAAAATAACTATAAATAATAGATTCATATAACACCTTATATTAGTAGTAAAATAAATAAATATTAAAATTTACCTATGCAACTTAATTTAGTTTCAAAAAAGAAATAAAATCTGATCGTTTCTATTCGTTTTCATAAAAAGAAATTCCAAATATCTATCTAATTAAATATATTCCATGTAATCTCTATATTCCAGTCAAATTAGAAAACGTTGGAAATTGACAAGAATAAACAACTAATATAAATTCCATGGTTATATGCAAGGATCTTGAATCTAAAAAACATATTTTTTTTATGACATTAAAATTCTAGCTCGATTTAATCGTTTGATTAATGATAGATTTCCTTGTTATTTATATATTATGATGGTTTGTCTATATAAAGCCTATTACACCACGTGGGAAAAAATTAATCGGAAATAAATTGTTGACTTAAGAAAATAATAAATATCATCTATGTTAATATTATTTAGGTATCAAATGATAATTTAGTTATTTTTTCACAACTATTCACCACCCTTCTTCATAATTGCTTCTTATGTTTTACTCTAGACAAAATGAAAGATCACTACTTTCCGTTCAAGGTTCAGTCAGGGGCAATTATAGTGGTAATATATACTTGAACTGATATTTTTATCGTTAATTCGAGGAGGATAAGTATTAGAAACCAATAACGTTATTAATTTGAGTGTTCGAAAACAGAGAACGTTTTTGGTATTCAAATTTTGTAATTCAAGTTTAAAATTGATTGTATGTAATCACCAACTAATTAACCACTTGTTTAGTTAGTTAGTTAGATAGAAGTTAGTTAGAAAGAATGTGACAACATCTATGTAAAAATAGCATAATCATTTCGGAATAAAGATAATACATTCACATCAATTCGTTCTTTTTCTAGTTTACTACCATTGCAAGAAATAACTTAAATGCTAACAATCGATATAAGGATCAAACACAAGTGAAGTGTAAAGATCAAACACGAGTGAAGTGAAAATGAGTTCAAGTGCAAACAATTGAAATTTTCCAGTTCATATGCCACATTTTGATGGAAACGATTGGGATAAATGGAAAGTGCATATTCGAGTATGGTTTGGGTTTCAAGAAGTGTTGGAAATCATAGAAAAATGTTTTGAAGATTTAGGAGCCAACCCAATAGAGGAGCAAAGGTCAAATTTTAAAGAAAACAAGAAGAAAGATTGCAAGTCACCTTCATCCGTCATTAATGCCTTGACACAACCAACTTTGACAAAATTTCTGATGCAAGAAGTGCACTAGAAGCCTAGGACATTATGGAGAAGTGTTATTCTAGAGGAACCAAGGTCAAGAAAGTGAAGTTGCAGACCTTACAAAAAAAAGTTTGAATTGCTGCAGATAAAGGAGCAAGAGAAAGTGATAGATCTAATTTCAAGATTGAGAAGTATCACAAATCAAATGGCTAGTTGTGGTGAATAGCTTACTGAACAAAAACTATATGAAATGATATTGAGATCTTTGCATCCCGATATTGATTATGTTGTGCATGCAATTGAGAAATCTAAAGACATTTCTACATTGAGTCTTGAAGAGTTGTTGGGAACTTTAGAAGCAAAAGAGTTGAGAATGGATGAAAGCAGTAGGAGTAATTCTAGGAATCAGTCATTGGTAGCGTATACCAATAGGGATGACAATAAAATCCACACCAACGGGTACCCAATTGAACCCGCTTAATTTGGGCAGGGAAATCCCGCTTTAATTGGGTGTGGGTGCGGATTTTCCCCGACATTAAAATTTGGGTGCGGGGGCGGGTGGTGATATCCACCCCGCACCCGAACCCGCCCCACAAGTATTATTATTGTAATTTTTAAATTTTATATACATATATATGTATATATATTTAATATTTTTTTAAATATTAAAAATTATAATTTTATCTCTATATAAAATATTTTTTAATTTTATTATTATTTAATAATTATTATTTTATTATAATGAATATGATTTTTAAATTTATAATTTTATATATATGAGTGGGTGCGGGTGCGGGTGGGGAAACCCGAGACCCGTAGCGGACGGTGATGAGTGTCTAAATTTTACACCCGCTATGAAACTGGGGCGGAGGCGGGTTTTTCCTGATTAATCGGATGCGGATGTGGAGGAGGCAAATTCCGCCCCCTGCTCCGTTGCCATGCCTATATGCCAATAAGAAATGAGACCAGAAAAAGAAACAGAAAAATAATAAATTCAAGAAACCTGAAGATACGTTTGAGTCCTCATCAAAAGGAGGAAACACAGGTGGTAAATGAAAAAGAAAATCAAAAAACTTTGACAAGAAGATGCAATGTTACAATTGTGAGATGTTTGGACATTTTGCAGATGAATGTTGGGCTGGAAAATGAGGAAAATAGATTGATGGCTACTACGAACGTAAAAATATTGTTAGTCCCAATTCTAGTTCCTTGATATTGGTTGTTCTGATCTCATGACAAGTCGCAAAAAATGGCTGGTATATATTGATACATCAAGAAGGAGCAAGATGAGGTTTGTTGATGATAGAACCTTGAAAGTTGGGGGAGTTGGCAACATGGTAATCATGAGAAGAAATGGGAAGACAATAGTGATTGAAAATGTGTTGTATGTGCTAGGAATGGAGAGCAATTTACTCAACATTGGACAACTAATTCAGAAAGGGTTTCAGGTGATCATGAAGAATAATGCTTTACAAATGTATGATGGACATAATAAGATGATACTCAAGGCTTCTATTTCAAAGAACAAAACCTTTGTTATCAATATACGAGTTGCAAATATTCAATGTTTGAAGGCAATAGGCTTAAGGGATGAAAACTGGTTGTGGCATTCAAGATTTGACCATCTTAACTTCAGAAGCTTGCAACATATGAGAGTCCTCAAAGTGGTTCATGGAATTCCTATGAGTGATGTCCCTGGGAAGGTGTTGGAAGTACATATGTCAGGTAAACAATCAAGAAATGGTTTTAAATGACAAGTGCAAGCAAGAGCGGAAAATGTTCTTGTGTTGTTTCATAATGACATATGTGGATCATTTGAGGTGCCATCATTAAGAGGTAATAAGTATTCCATAACTTTTGTTGATGAATTCAGTAGAATGTTGTAGATTCATTTGATAAAAACCAAAGATGAAGCACTGGAGACATTCAAAAATTTCAAGGTTAAAATGGAGGAACAAAGCAGAGAATCTATCAAGGTTTTAAGGACAGATGGAGGAGGAGAATATACTTCACATGAATTTGATGAATTAATTGTCAATAATGAAATACATCATGATTTAACAACTCCTTACACACGTCAACACAATGGTGTGGGTTAAAAGAGAAATTAGAACCATTTTAAACATGACTAGGAGCATGATAAAAGAGAATAGACTGCCACATAAGTTCTGGGGAGAGGCTGCATCAACAGATGTTTATATTCTTATTAAATGTCCAACAAAGGAACTTCCAAAGAAAGTACTTGAGGAGATCTGAAGTGGAAGAAAGCCAACAATAGGGCATTTAAGAATATTTGGTGCTCTATGTTTTAAACATGTACCAGACATGAAAAGAAGAAAGTATATTAAAAACTATATTAAATATTACAACAATATGTTCTTCCTAAAGAAGAAATGGATTAAATTTAAAGGAATAAACTATATTTTTCTCTAAAATTTAAAGGAATAAACTAAATTTTTGTCTAAAATATAGTTTATATGTGCAAATCAAGAGTAAGAGTGCATGATGTTATTGATATCAATTTTATGTAGGTGATTTTACCAAACACTTCTAATTTACATTTTTTTTGTACAAATGAAATCTAAAATAAATTTTTTATTTTTAAAAAAATTTAATGGGCAACTACTTGGTTATTAAGATTTTTCAATGAGAATTCAATTATGGACATTTTTTCAGAAACAAGGACAATCTTGTTTTTTTTTCTTTTTGTTATTGGTAAGTGTTAAATCTAGAGTTTATAGTTTCATGCAAAATCTTGCTTGCATTGTTTTTGAATGTAAATAGGATTAAAAAGAAAGAATTTTGCCACCAAAAGTTGTTCATGTTCTTGAGAATTCTTCAACAAATACATTTGCAACGTCATTTTTATACTCGACGAAAGTTATTGATTTTAAAACAAGGTTGTTATCAAAGCATTGAATAAGTTTTGAGTTTTGTTGGTAAATATATTGCCCTTAATGTCTCATTGTTTGATGTTTTTTCTTGTGATCATCATTATTAGAATAAGATAATCCTAACTTGGAATTTTAGAGGAAAATGATAATTTAACCAGTATCATCTATGTTAATATTATTTAGGTATCAAATGATAATTTAGTTATGTTTTCACAACTATTCGTTTTCACAACTATTCAATGTTGGACATAAGTCATCTTGATCATGATTTTGACATAATTAACAAACATACAATGTTCATGCATTATTTGATAAAACTAACAGTTTGAATCAAGTTACATTTCAGGAAAAGCAAGCAAACACTATACACTTGGACACAAGCTTGGAACACAAGGAATCAAGCAAAAAGTAGAGAATATGCTGAAGAAAGATGCAATTCCATCTAGTGTCATTAGCGTTTGTAGTATTTAGTTGTTAGACTTAATCAATATGATTTCATGCATAAGTATTTGCAAAGTTGAAAATGAAATCCTAAAATGAACAATTAACCAAATCGATTAGCTAATCAATCGATGCATCCATTGGGCAATCGATTGTTTGACTCAGAATCAGAGTTTCCACTAAGCCAATCGATTGGTAAATCGATTCTTTAAAGGACTTTGGTGTAAACTGAACTCTGGGTTAACTCAATCGATTGGACAATCGATTAGTACATCCATTGAGAAATCGATTTTGGGACATACAGAGCCAAGCTAAAAACCTTGTAAATCGATTGGCAAATCAATTCAGAAAACTCTTTTTCATCAGACTTGGCCTCTGTAACCAACCACGTATTGAGAAATCGATTTATTAAATCACAGAGACAACCACATATTGAAACAATCGATTGGAAAATCGATTGTGAAAATGTTTTTTTATCAGTTTGTGCCTCTGTGATCAATCAAATCGATTGAGACATCCATTGAAAGTTGTTTCTTAACTTGCAAGACATATTCTGATCGATTAGGTAATCGATTGGATAAATGACATGTTTAAATCATACATCAGAAACATGTTCCTAGTCGATTGGCAAATCAATGTTTTCTAAATAGCTAAGTCACTGTAACAATTCTAATCGATTGGAAAATCGATTGGAACAAAATAGCTGAATCATTTTGACCAAGCAAATCGATTGACGAATCGATTAGTGCAAAATAACTAGAGTCACTGTGATCAGTCCAATCGATAGACAAATCGATGGGAGAAATTGTTTGAGTTACAGACCTTTGCCAAATCAATTATGAACAAATATGAATCGACTGTTTTGATCTCGTTTTTGAACAAAACACCTATAGTCGATTACTCAATCGATTTGGATATGAACATGTTTCTGTTTCTGATTTAAGCATTAAAAGAATCGATTGGCAAATCGATTCAGTCATATGTTTTCAAGAACCAAGAAAAACAAGAAACACGATAATCGATTGGGCAATCGATTGTGTCGTTTTAAACTATTATAAAATCGATTGAGTAATCGATTTTACCTATGTTTTTCTTAAACATATATAAGATGACTCATAACCCTTTTTCTCATAACTTTGAAATAATGTTCATCACTTTGATACAACTTTTGAAATAATCTTGATACACCTTTTGAATCTCTTTGAACACATGTTCTTCATTACACCCTGAGAAAAAGAATTGAAAACACACACTAAACACTATCTTGGCAAATCCTTATTGTGTGTATTTCATAGTTTGATTGAGTGACATTCATTGATAGATCTTTGATCTTCAGTCATCTTTGTAAACAAAATATTGTAAAGAAAGTCTGTAAAAATCCAGTATAGAAACTGGTAACTATCTTGGTTGACGAAGGAGTTCATCAACAAGAAGTTTCACTGTCATCTTGGGAGAGCTTGCTGATTAGCTTGAGGGATACAGTGGGTGTGCAATAGAAGCGTGAGAGAGTTTTAAGATAGATAGGCTGGGTGAGCTGGAAAATCTGTAAAACACACTCTAGACAATTCTATTGGAAAAGGCCGAAATCGGTTTGATTTTGGGACTTGATGTAGGCTGTCACATCGACAGTTGAACCAGTATAAAATCTTGGTGCACTATCTTCTAACCCTTTCTCTTTATCTTAATATTTCATGAATGATTAATCTTGTATGCATATGTTAGCAAAATTCTGTCTTGACTAATATTGCTTGAATGGTTGAATTGGCATATTTGTATCTTGGTTAATTTGTTGAACAATTACTGTATCTGCTGCACTCTTTATTAGACAATACTTGTGATTGTGAATTGTCATTTAGGAATAAACCTTGGGACTGTGGTTAATAACTTGTTTAATAAATTTGTATTTGTTAAACTGTTTAGCAATCTTGTAAGAAAAGTGTATACTTTTCATATAAATTTGTTAAACTGAGGTCAATATTCCCTTCATTCAACACCCTTCTTCATAATTGCTTCTTATGTTTTACTCTAGACAAAATGAAAGATCGCTACTTTCCGATCAAGGTGCAGTCAGGGGCAATTATAGTGGTAATATCTACTTGAACCAATATTTTTATCGGAAATAAGAAGAGGTTAAGTGTTGGAAACCAATAATGTTCTTAATTTGAGTGTTCACAAACATATAATGTTCCTGGTTTCAAATTTTGAAATTCAAATTTAAAGTTGATTGTACGTAATCACTAACTAATTAACCACTTGTTTAGTTAGTTAGTTAGATATAAAATAGTTAGAAAGAATGTGATAAAAGTTATGTATAAATAGCATAATCATTTGTCAATAAAGATAATACATTCACATCAATTCGTTCTTTTTCTGGTTTACTACCATTGCAAGAAATAGCTTAAGGATCAAACACGAGTGAAGTGAGAACGGGTTCAAGCGCAAACAATAAAAAAATTCTAGCCCATATGCCACATTTTGATGGAAAGGATTAGGATAAATAGAAAGTGCAGATTCGAGTATTGTGTGTGTATCAAGAAGTGTTGAAAATCATAGAAAAAAGTTTTGAAGATATGGGAGCCAATCCAACAGAGGAGCAGAGGTCAAACTTTTTATAAAAAAAACAAAAAGAAAGATTGCAAGGTCACATTCATCTGTCATCAATACCTTGACACAACCAACTTTGACAAAATTTATGATGCAAGAAGTGCACTAGAAGTCTGGGACATTATGGAGAAAGGTTATTCTGGAGGAACGAAAGTCAAGAAAGTGAAGTTACAAACCTTATAGAAATAGTTCGAATTGTTATAGATGGGGAAGCAAGAGAAAGTGTTAGATCTGATTTCATGATTAAAGATTATCACAAATCAAATGGCTAGTTGTGGTGAGAAGCTTCCGAAACATAAACTAAATGAAAAGATATTGAGATCTTTGCATCCCGAGTTTAATTATATTGTGCGTGTAATTGAGAAATCTAAAGACATTTCCATATTAAGTCTTGAAGAGTTTTAGGGAACCTTAGAAGCAAGAGAATTGAGAATGGATGAAAGCAGTATGAGTAATTATAGGAATCTGTCATTGGTAGCATATGCCAGTAAAAAATGAGACCATAAAAAGAAATGGAAGAAGAATAAATTCAAGAAACCTAAAGGTACATCTGAGTCCTCATCAAAAGGCAAAAACACATGTGGTAAATGAAAAGGAAAATCAAGAAACTTTGACAAGAAGAAGATGCAATGTTACAACTGTGAGAAGTTTGGACATTTTGCAGATGAATGTTGGGCTAACAAAGTAGGAAAATAGATTAATGGTTATCGATTAATGGCTACCATGAACGGAAAAATATTCTTAGTCCCAGTTCTTGTTCCTTGATACCGGTTGTTCTCATCTCATGACAAGTCACAAAAAATGGTTGGTATATATTGATACGTCAAGAAGGAGCAAGATCAGGTTTGTTGATGATAGAACCTTTGAAGCTGAGGGAGCTGGCAACATGGTGATCAAGAGAAGAAATGGGAAGACAATAGTGATTGAAAATGTGTTGTATGTGCTAGGAATGGAGAGCAATTTGCTCAACATTGGACAACTAATTCAGAAAGGATTTCAAGTGATCATGAAGAATGATGCTTTAGAAATGTATGATGGACATAATAATATGATACTCAAGGCTTCTATTTCAAAGAACAATGTTTGAAGGCAGTGGGCTTAAGGGATGAAAACTGGTTGTGGCGTTCAAGATTTGACCATCTCAACTTCATAAGCTTGCAGCATATGGGAGTCATAAAAGTGGTTCATGGAATTCCTATGAGTGATGTCCCTAGGAAGATGTGTGAAGTATATATGTCAGGTAAACAATCAAGAAATTGTTTTAAATGACAAGTGCAAGCAAGAACGGAGAATGTTCTTGAGTTGGTTCATAGTGACATATGTGGATCATTTGAGGTGCCGTCATTAGGAGGTAAGTATTCCATAAATTTTGTTGATGAATTCAGTAAAATGTTGTGGATTTATTTGATAAAAACCAAAGATGAAGCATTAGAGACATTCAAAAATTGCAAGGTTAAAATAGAGAAACAAAATGGAGAATCTGTCAAGGTTTTAAGGACAGATGGAGGAGGAGAATATACATCATATGAATTCAATGAATTATTTGTCAAGAATGAAATAGAACATGAGTTAACAACTCCTTACACACGTCAACACAATGGTTTGACTGAAAAGAGAAATTAGAACCATTTTAAACATGACTAAAAAGTACTAGAGATTTCAAGAGAATGGACTGCCACATAAGTTCTGGGGAGAAAGCAATGATAGAAGACATTAAGTCAATTGAGTAGTATCAAATATGGTACTTGACAAATTGCTTCCAAAACAGAAGCATATTGGAGTAAAATGGATCTATAAACTAAAGCTGAATCCATATGGCACAATTGCTAAGTACAAAGCTAGTTTGGTTTCAAAGGGATTCCTACAAAGGAAATGTATAGAATACTCTGAAGTGTTTGCTTCAGTGGCCAGAATTGAGATAATTAGGCTTGTGATAGTATTAGCCAGTGCTAGGGGCTGGCTGATGCGCCAATTTGATGTGAAATATGCATTTCAGAATCGATGGTTGGAAGAAAAGGTGTATGTATCCCAACCATTAGGGTTTGTGATTGAGGTAAAAAAGGATGAATTGCTCAGATTGAGGAAAGCTCTATATGGTTTGAAGCAGGCGCCAAGAGCTCGAAACAAAAGAATTGATTAATTTCTAATTGGCATTGGAATCATCAAATGCACAGTGGAGTACAAAGTTTATGTGAAGCATTCCACACTGAATGGAGAGTCTGCAATGATCATGTTGTGCCTATATGTTGACGACATATTGGTGACTGAAAGCAACAACAAGACAATTGCATAATTCAAAGAGATCATTAAATATGAGTTTGAGATGACAGACTTGGGCAAACTAAGCTACTTTATGGGCATGAAGTTTACTGAGATTGAAGAAGGATTGTTGATGCACCAGAAGATATATGCTGGAGAGATCTTGAGAAGATTTAATATGGCTGGTTACAACCCTACTGGCACACCCATTGAAGTGAATGAAAAGCTAGAAACAGAAAGTGATGAAGAGCTGGCTGATTTAACACTAATCAAGCAAGTTGTGGGTTCCCTAAAATACTTGTGTAATACAAGACCTGATACCTGCTATAGCGTGGAAGTGGTAAGTAGATTCATGGAGAGGCCCAACATTCTCATTGGTTGGCAGTTAAGAGAATCATGAGATATGTTCAAGCCACATAGAGCATGGAATCCTGTTTGTAACATATTTAAAACAACAAAATGGAGATTTAGTTGGGTACTCAGATTCAAAATTGTGTAGAGATAAGAATGATAGAATGAACAATTCAAACTATGTGTTCAATTTCATGAAAAATCCAATAGCAAGGAGCTCAAAGAAGCAGCCAATGATAGCACTTTCGTCATGCGAGGCTACATATATTGTTGGCAGTTATGCAGCTTGTCAAACATTAAGGTTGAAATCATTGACAGTAGAATTAAAGTTGGATGTATGCAGGTCAATTTTGTTGATGATTGACAACATTTCAGCAATAAATCTAGCAAAGAACCTTGTGTCTCACTAACTAATTAGCCACTTGTTTAGTTAGTTAGTTAATTAGATAGATTGAAGTAAGTTACAAAGAATGTAATAAAAACTATGTATAAATAGCATAACCATTTCTCAATAAAGATAATACATTTACATCAATTCATTCTTTTTCTAGTTTACTTCCATTGCAAGAAATAGCTTAAATGATAACAGTAAGTAGCTTTAGGTACTTTATCTCATTTTAATTATATAATAATATTATATCTTGATGTTTTCCAATAATCTACAATGTACTCAAATATAGTGTATATTTTTATAATTTTATACATGTCATCCTTTATGTGTAGTTTAATTCCTATTTAGGTAATTAAAGTTTTTTTCTTTCAATTTGATCGTTTAAGTTATACTATATTTGCACCATTAATCCTTTAATTTTTTTATCTCGAATTCAACAACAATTGGTACAATTGAGTGTGTTTGATTATTAAAAACTATATCAAATATTACAACGATATATTCTTTCTAAACAAGAACGAGATTAAATTTAAAGGAATAATCTGTATTTTTGTCTAAAATATAGTTTATATGTGCAAATCAAGAGTAAGACTACATGATGTTATTGATATCAGATTTATGTAGGCGATTTTATCAAATACTTCTAATTTACTTTTTTTTCGTACAAATGAAATTTAAAATAAATTTTACATTTTTTTATTTTTAACAAAATTTAATGCGCAACTCCTTGGTTATTAAGATTTTTCAATGAGAATTCAATTATGGACATTTTTTAAGAAAAAAGGGCAATCTTGTTTTTTTTTTTTATTGTAAGTGTTCAATCTAGAGTTTATACTTTTATGCAAAATCTTGCTTGCGTTTTTTTTTTTAATGTCAGTAGGATTAAAAAGAAAGAATTTTGCCACCAAAAGTTGTTCATGTTGTTGAGAAATCTTCAACAAATGCATTTGCAACATCTTTTTTTATACTCGACGAAAGTTATTGGTTTTAAAACAAGGTTGTTATCAAAGCGTTGAATAAGTTTTGAATTTTGTTGGTAAATATATTGTCCTTAATGTCTCATTGTTTGATGTTTTTTTCTAGTGATCATCATTATTAGAATAAGATAATCCTAACTTGGAATTTGAGAGGAAAGGAGAAGAAAAGAGAGGAATGTAAAAAAATTGTTGAAGATTCAATTAATTAAAAAAAATCAATTAAATTTCTATGAAAATTGTTCAATTTTTTTTTTTTAAATTGAAGTCACCAATGGAGTAAAAACGGGATGAGTTGCGATGTGACATAATGAATCCCATTAAATGAGTCATGTTGAGTTCAACGTTGGAGATGCTTTGAGTATAAAATGAATAAGTTAATACAAGATGACGTGGAACAGTGGATCCTACTTAAAAGTAAAAAATTGATGATCATAATTTTTTTATGACAAGGCAATAAAGTACTAGTAGCATATATTTAGACCAAAAAAACTATTATTAAATTTATAAAATACATGATTAATGATTAAATAAAATTAAAATATATAAAAGTTTCTATGAAATATTATTATTCTCTATGAAAATTTATATTATGAAAAATGTCTAATAGTTTTATCATTGTCAAAACTATCAAATCTGTCATTTTCTATATATATAAACAAATCATTCAACCACTCTTTCTTTATATAATTGCACATTCCACTCTTCAATGAAACATTTTTCACTTGTTGCAGTTTTCAATCGTAAAATAAAAATTAACTTTATAAATAAACATATCACTAAATATATAAAGACTTAAATAAGTTGATAGTATAATTATAATGATTTTTTATTTTCTTGAGAGATTACAAGCCCCACTGATTATATAATATAATAGATCCACCTCTAAATATGGCAGATCATTATACTTCTTATAACAAAAATAAAAAATAAAATTACATTTCTTAATTTGATATTCAACTAGTCAATATTGATGGACAATAATAAGTAATAAATTAATCCAACAAGATATATCTCAATATATGAGTGGGAAAATAAACTACATTATAGAGGGCATTCCAGTAAGCCATCCATCATAATTTATGAAAGATGATAAAGCATAATCATCCATGTTTATGTCACTTGGTTGTTTCTCCCACTTCACACGGTTCTTAGTATTAGAACCTGGTCCTGTACAATTAACTTCTGCGAAGACGACATTACGTCTGCATAAAATTGTAAACATATTAAAGAAAAGTAACATATAAAAAATATTCATTCAATATGTTAATATAATCATTGAATATTTTATACGATGTGAAATACAATATATAATAACTTAGATGAACACTTTTTATATAAAAATATAGAACCTAATTGTATTTAATTATATTTCTTTTAGGAAGTAAATATCTTTTTTAAAAAAATTATAACAAATTATTGAATATGTTACTAAAAAAATGGAATATTATTTAGGATGTGCAATACTAATATAAATTGTCTTAGACACCTATTTTTTTTTATATAAAATCATAGAATAAAATTGTATTTAATTATTGCTGTTATATAGAATATTCATTTAAACTTACTCTTGTCCATCTTTTAAATCCCAAATATTCCATCCTTGGGGAAGTACCACTGAAGAAAAGTATGTTTCCCAAAATATAACTCTTGAGTAATTGCCCCAAGGTCTTCCAAGATGTACTTGACCTATTCCAACAAGGGACCCTTCCCTAAAAACAAAACCATTTGAATCATTTGGTGAATCTCTTCTTTGTGCTGTTACATAACCAGGTGGTTTATTTTCTCCTTGTGTGGCATTTATCACACAATTCTACAAGTAAAAATCCATGAAAAAATAAACCTTAATTATGTAATTTAGTATAAAATAATATAAATTAAAATTTATAATTATATAATTGTGAGCAAATGATTAAGGTGTTCGATATAAAATATAGAAATCTCTTTGTACACAAATTATATATTTAACGATGAAATAGTTAGTGATTAAATTTTACTAACATAGGTGACTCTCTCCTTGAGATAATATAGGTGAAAATAAAAAATGTATTACCTCAAAATAAGTTTGTCCTGAACCAAAAATAAAGTCTACTTCCCCTTGAATATAACAGTTCTTAAAGTAAGAGCGTCCCATCGATGCAAGCAATGTATCTTGATAACCAAAAAAACTACAATCGAAGATAACTGATTTATCACCATAAAAATTAGCTGCAACTGCAGGTCCATCAATTCCAAATGTATTCTACAATTATACAAAAACTGCATTAGAATTATTTACAAAGTTATCAATTTGGTTACTCAATCCCTTTATTGCATTTTTACCTTGAATGAAATGCCACTCACAACAACATTAGGTGGAGATGAAATGAATGTAGCACTCATAGATGTACCCTTATCATGAAATGAATCGTCATAAGTAATAGTTGTGGTATTGCTACCTGATCCTTTTAAAATAACGCATGGCTTTTCAATAGGTATATGAACCTTTTCCCTACATAATTTCAATTAAAGTGTGAAAAATATAACAATAAATTTAATAATTAATATAAAAATAAAAAAGTTACTTGTATATGCCGGGATTTATTTTAATCATAACCCAATTTTCATTTTGATTCTTTATAGAATCAATGGCAGCTTGAACCGTTACAAATGCTCCTTTTCCTTGTTGATCAACGATGATAGTATTTGTAATTTGATTTTGGCCACAATCTAGGGCTCTACCAAGATAAAAACAACTTATTAATAATATTAAATGGAACATCTTCATTTGTGTAATGTGGAAGCAACTTTGTTAGATTTAATTATAGTGACAATAGTATCTTGCATTCAACTATATATAGACTTAAACAATCAAACAATGGTTGTCAAAAATAAAAAAAAATCAAATTTAATGATTATTTTGTTTAATGATAAACGAACTTAATTAAATAGTATATATGATCATTTTCCTAATTAATTTTTTTGAGGCATTTCTTAATTATTTTTAAAGAATTATTTTATATCTTTTTAACATATTTAAATTTTCTAAAAAGTAATGTACAAACTTACACACAATAACGGGAATTAATCACTCACTTTTTTTTTCTTATTAATAATCATTTGATCAACCAATTCCGATTAAATATCATTTTGAACTCCACTTAT
>JBBPBT010000899.1:4728933-4743050 GCA_037974875.1 Cicer bijugum | reverse complement strand
ACAAAATATTTTTAGACTTTAAATTTATATTTTTTAATTTAATTAATTTTTTAGACTTTATAATATAAATTTGACTTTCTACCTTTGGTATAAATTAATTCAATAAAAAATTTACTCGATCATGTGATTGTATTTAGTATTTATTTGTATATATTTTTTAATATTGTATCTGTCAAAAAAATATTTAATATTATAAAAATGATTTAACTTAAAAGATCTCTAATTTTATTATAATCATTATTATTAAAAAAAAATTAAAAGGTGTTATTTTATATTTTGTTTTAAGAATTAGATGCCATAGACAATTCTAATTAAATAATTTTGCGTTAGACTAACGCTTCTTTGACAACAAAGTAGGACCATTCTTAAAAATTCTCCAACCTTGTAATCTTTTAGTGTTCAAGGTTCTCTATTAATTCCAATTTATGAGGAGTTGTTAGTGTATTTCATCACATACTATTATAGTTGTTGCAAAAATAGATTTCTATCGACATGGGAAACAATCTTAAAGGTATTAATCGTCTTGATAATGTCAATTTTCCAAGCTACCATGAACAATTAGGAACTAATGGTGCTATTGATGTAACAAAAATAGAGCATAAGAATGTTATGAATGGTCATACCGGTGAATTATTCGATGTAGTGGTGTGGAATTTGTCCTACACGATAGACAAATCAACATGTAGACTTGTATTTAGACGAATTTCAACCACAAAAGGAAAAATCGATGGTGTAACTTTTCAACTTAGTGACGATAGTGGTGATATGTATTCAGATGGAAATATTTGGTTTGTAATAGAAAAAGACGCAGATTTTCTTGCATCTACCTCACCTGTGTTTGAGTTAAGTGGAGGCTTTAAAAATTGCAGGCAAAAGAACAAGAAGACTTTTTATGCTTCAAGTTATGTCATGGAAACATGTGCTTATCTTTATGGAAGTGGAAGCAAAGTAGGTTTTCTTGTGGTGGAAGAAAAGAGAAAAAGTGGAGATAATGAAAAACCTTGTAAGGTAACTATAGCACACTATTATGCCATTAGTAGTGGAAATATTTTTAGTCAAAATAAAATAGATATTGGTCTTTCTATGGTTGTAAGGATTCAACCATCAAATGAAATTGGTTTGGATATTACTATAGAGGGACCTATTCAACACCCTTCAACAGCATTACATTACATGTTTCATGAAGTAATGAAAACAGGGATTTGGAAGCCTACAATATGTCCTCATTGTGCTAGTATTAAAATGAAGGAGAGTGATGAATTGTTGGAAAGTGAAGAAGATAGTGAAGAGGATTTTCCACCACAAGGATTTCATGGTCCTAAACTAAATTTTGGAAGCATTATAGCCAATGGTGGTGCAGTTAGGGGAAATAATAATGGCAATTTGATTGTGAAGAAACTTTTTCTTAGAAGATGATCATTAGTTACTTTTACATTTGCTTTGTAATTTTTTTTTTGTATTTGTTGTTATCCAATAATTAATGTAAAATGTCTAATAGTTTTTATTAGAATAATTGGTATTGTTCTGTCTAGTTCTTTGTTTTGTTTTTTCTTTTTTTATTGTTATTTTTTTCTTTATTGCTTTGCCTTCTGTTCGCCTCAATGTCACCAGCTAGTTAGTTTGTCAACCAACTTGCTACACCAGTCAGTTAGCTAGCTTGTTCACTAGGCTACCAACCTCATAGTTAGCTTGGTAGTTTCTTGTCAATCAAGCTAACTCAGAGCTTGTTTGTAATGGCTTGTAGTATACTTGTCTAAAGTTGTTATTAGTTAGTTAATTCAATTATTTCAATTATGATGATTACACAATTTCATATCTCTTTTCTCCCATTGTATATAAAGAGGATGAGATGCTATATTATACAATAATCTTTTCAATTTTTTATCTTCAATATATGAGGAATTGTTTAGTAAAATAGTTTCATCTTGTTTTATATATGATCTCATTGAGTTTGGTTGGAGAACCTTCATAATCATGCATCAACCAGAGCAAGATCAAATAACAACAATATTAACAAGATCAATCTTAACCCTACACCAAACTCCAATAGTTCTTATTGCATTCACTCATGTGTGTAATAATTTTAATGTCGTCACTAAAGATTTTAATGTCTTAATTGATACCTAATGGGATTGTTGCCATTGATGACTATGCAGGAACTGCGTTTGTAACAAAAGATTTAAAATTGGATTTTGTTTTGTGTTTACCTAAGTTATCTTTTAATCTCATTTATATCTCAAGATTATGTAATCAATTAAATTATTGTGTTATTTTCAATACTAATGGTTGTTACATCTAAGACTTGAGGACCAAAAAGAGGATTGGCACAACTGGCCTTGTTGAAGGGCTTTACTATTTTAAGTATTTTCTTTGTTTAACAAGAAAATTAGAATTTTGCGAAGTGAGAACGACTTAGAGTCTATTAATTCAAATTTGTATCCAATATGGTTATTGTGCATCAAACCACTTGTTTTCAGACATCTTAGTAGAATGCTAGGGGAAAAGAAAACATGAACACATTTTAAATGTGACTAAAGACCTTTTTTTTCTCAATCCATCCTACTTGAGAGAATTTTTGGACCTTTGTTGTTAATCATTTTGTTCATATTATTAACATGATTCCTACTCCTTTATTTAAAAACAAGTCACCTTGTCAATGTTTGTATAACACTAGCCCTGATTTGACCAATCTTAAAGTTTTTGGATGTCTTTGTTATGCATCCATTCTTATTTCTCATAGACCCAAGTTTGATAGTCATGCCAATAAATGTGTTTTCTTTGGATATCCGACAGGTACAAAAGGTTACCAGCTTTATGATATCCAAGATAAATGTTTTATTGTTTCAAGGAATGTGGTGCTTGAAGAACTCATCATTCCTTACCGTCTAAACAATTCAAATTTAAGGACTTGAGACTACATGCATTACTATTATTACAAGTGAACCCACTATTATTGAGTGGCATAAAACTCATTTTGATTGTGATTTTGGAGGGAAGCATACCCCAAACTCCACAACCTTATGAATCTGAGCAATGTGTTGACTCCATTACTCATTTGCCTTATGAACCTGAGCAATTGCTCAACATGACCAAGATAACAATGACAATCAATGCATTAGAAGATCAGGACGAAAAAGACACAAACCCACCTATCTAACAGATTATGAGCATCAAATCATAAGCCACTCAACAAACAAATCAGGTAGAATTTGTTATTTATATTTTTAATTTAATTGTATTATGTATTTGTTTATAATTAGTTTTTTTTTTCAGTCATGCTTTCATTAGTATTTTTTTATAGTTTATAAACATGATATAAACTTTGCTTAGAAGCAATGCAATTAAAAATTAATATTAATTACTTTAAAAATTAATTTATAAATTTCAAATAATAATATTTTCATGTGCGTTTAGTTGATGTTTCAAAAGATATATATTAAGAAAAACATAAAATTTCGTCATTTGCAGATTTATTTGCGGGTTATGTAATTTTGCTGCAGATTTGTTCAATTTTTTGCGAAAATATCTGCAGTTAATTGCATGTAGATTCAGAAATTCTCGGAAAACAATTATTTACGACATGAGAAAATTATTCCGTAGAAAAATCTACAAAAGGCTTTATTTATTGAATTTTTATCAAAATTCACAGGTAAAAGATATAATTTCAAAAGAATAAGTTGACGTCAAAGTCGAAGTGGGTTAGGGGATAAATTCTAATCCAAAAAATCTACTCAATCAAACAAAATACTTTGAACCTAATTCCCATCAAATATACAATTATCTTAATTTACATTGTTCTTATGTGATAAGTGATAACACACAAAGGAAAACAAAGTAACATTAACATCAATCAAATAAAAAATAGACACTATAGGATTATAAAATTGAAGTGTGTGTAGATTATAATCAACGAGAATTTTTAATATTTTTTTCGAAGGGGTATATATGATCAACTAGAATTAGATACCAATTTATTGAGGAAGAATAATGCTTAATTTTCTTTCAATTTCCATCTCAAGATTCTATAATCTATGCATTTAGTATTTATAAATTATTATTTATATGGACACAAACCACATAAGAGTGCAAAGCAAATAATAAGAGCAGAGTAAGAAGGTAAATTTTCCAACTAACTTATCACTCTTACTGAATTGCATATATATTGTCATGTATCATAGATCTTTTATTTGTTAGTTGAAAAAAAAAATTAAACTTGCGATCTTCAATTATTATGTTCCTAATTTAGACAACTTCTAAAGTACTATGAAGAAAAAATCATATCATTCAATCAATTAATTTGATAATATCTAGGGCAAGTTGTGTATTGTATGGAGGTAGAGCCGTCAAAAAAGTCTCAAAGTTTCAAACTCCCTCTCAAAAATCTCATACTAAGCCTATAATTCGATTTTTCTTAAAAAATTCAATTTTTTGTTTCGAATAAAAAACATTTCAAGAAAAAAATAAAAAAAAATTATTTCTCCGAAGAAAAATCAAAAGAAAATTTTCGATTTTTTTTTTCAAAATTTTTGTTTTTGAAAAAGTGACGTAAGTCCACATAATATAAGGGTTTTTTGGTTTTCGAGACTTTCCTTTTTTATAGTTTTTTAAACTATGAAATTTTTTATCCCTCCAACATGTCGGGTGTGACTAATAAGTGGGTTTGTGAAATTGATGGTTCTAATTGTAGGTGGTTGTACCAATATAATTGGACATGGGAAACACTCTCAATGGCGCTAGTCTTTTCCGCGACATCATGAATTTTCCATTACATGTAGATCTAGGAAGACATGCATCGATCGACGTGATCAAAACAAAAGATGAAGATGATGAACTTCCAAACGTGGCTAAGGTGATATACACCTTAGAAGGTCGGTCATCGCTGTGTTTACTCGAATTCAAGAGAAGTTTCAACATAGTTTGTAACACAACATCATTCACTCTTGTTGAGGAAGATAAAGATTCAGTTGTTAAGGTTGATTTCACTATAAGAAAAGCAAAAAGTGAGCATATTGAAATTTCTGACATCCCTATTTGTTCAAGTGGAGACTTTACACTATGGATTTGGACAAAAGATGTGAATAGGAGCATGAATGCATGGGGTGTGACAGAATCAACAGTTTATCTTTATGGAAAAGGAAGGAGAATGGGTCTTGTTGTAGTGGAGTCAAAGAAAAAGAATAACTATCAAAAGCCTTATATGGTGACTGTGGCACACTATTTTGCACTTGATGATGGAAATGTTTCAAATCAAACAATGGATATTGGGCTATCTATGGTTGTAAAGGTTCAAGCATCAAATGAGGTGGGTTTGAAATTTACAATAGAAGGTCCTGAGATACACCCAAGTGCAGCATTATATTACATGTTTGATGAAGTAAAGAAAAATGGGGTATGGAAGCAAAATTTGTGTCCTCATTGTGCTAATATTCAAAAGCAACGTACACGTGTGTCGTGGCAATATGAGAGTGAAGATAATGATATTGATAATTTATCATCACGACAAGGTAGTCGGTCTAGGGTGAATTCAAGAAACGTGGTTGCCAATGATGCTCCCATTAAAGGAAATTACAATGGTAGTCTCTTTGTCAAGCGACTTAGTTTTTTCTACTGAATCAATGTTGTAGCTATTTTTCAATTGTTAGTGAGAAAAAGTGATCAAATATAATCGTTAATGTAATGAGATAAAATAATAGTAATAATAATAATAATAATGATGACAATAACAAGTTATTACTAGAAATTAGCTTGTTACTTGTGGATTTTCTTGTAGATTGAAGCTGAATTTTCTGTAAAATCCTCCATAAATTTGTAGAGGTAAATTTACAACTTGTGACTGTTTTTCTGTTTTTTAATTTATGTGAAAATTTCAATATAAAACATTATTATAAGTATATTTTTGAAGTATTTAATATTAGTATTTAATTACAATACTTTCAAATAAAATTTATATCACGTTTATAAATCATAAGTATTAATTAAAGTATGATCTCGAAAAAAAATATAATCAAGTACATGATGCAACCAAATTACTAATATAAAAATAAATAGTACTCAATATAATTATCACTATCTTTTTCAGTTTCAATGTTGGGTTATACCGGTGAACTTATATTTCTATAAATATTCTTCAATGTGATCATGAATATCTTCATCAGTTTCATTGTTGGTTGTTGGGTTATACTAATTAACTTGTATTGCTATAAATATTCTACAAAGCATATGATCTACCGAGAAATCTCATTCATCCAATTGAGGAGGTTTTGATAGTGGAGCCATTATCATATATGGCCCATTCATCCAATATTCATTGATGTGATCAAAACAAAAGATCAAAATGATTATAAAGATGATGTAATTATGAACTTTCAACATAGTTTGTAACATGGCATCATTCACTCATATTAAGGAAGATAAAGGATCAACGATAGTCTCCATTAAAGGAAATTACATCGGTAGTCTCTTAGTCTCTTCGTCACGAGACTTTTTTTCCATTCCAATACATTTTTGAGAAAAAAGTCATAATTATATTTACCCAAAAGCCAAAACATGAAGTACATGAACTTTAATTTTTTACTGTCTAGTCGTGTTATGTTCAATAATTAAGAACATGAGAGATCCAATAAACTTGTGTTCAATAAGAGTCTATAAAGAGATATAATAAAATATGTTAAGCTTCTTATTGTATATTTTTTATGTCTCATATTAAATGTTACATATGTACTATTTACATGTCTATACTATTTTGTTATTTCATATAGAAACATCAATTACTTATTTTCAATAATATTTTATAATAATGGATCGAATATGAGATATAAAGAAATAAGTGTCGGGAAAAACTAGAAATAATTAGATATAACTATTTCAATAATGCGGAATATTTTTTCCCACCTGTAACACCCCGGCCCTTCTCGCACCCCCTTTCCTCAAATTGGTGGGATTTGAGCCCGGTACCTAGGGGATAAGTACCGCTTCTTCACAATTCTACTACCAGAGATTAAAATGTGAAATAGAAATTTTTATAAGGTGTTGATTGATTTAATTTTCGATACTTGTGTGTTAGTTGATATTTGTTATTATTGTGATGTTGGATGTTGAATGAAATTATGTGTACATGTTTGCTTAGATGAAATTATGTGATGTGATGATAAAATATGGATGCACGGTTTGATATATGCTTACGTGATGATAATGATGATTTTTGATTGATAATAGTGATGTTATAAAATTGTGATGAGTTTATACGATGATCATGATTATTTATGATTAATGATATTATAAAATTGTGATGAAAATATTGAAGTACCTCATACTTGGTGAGATAGTGATGATTCTTAAATATGGTGCTCTTAATGGAGTAGTCTAAGCTAACGAGGGGAGAAAATAAATATGGTGAATTGTGAAGTGAAGATTATTTTGTCATCATATAGGTAGGGCCTAACAAGCCTAGTGATTATGGGGAAGTACAACTGAATGAGCCTGATCGTGGCGGTCTGCTGTCGAGCCTTAAGGCAAGATTGTTAGACCTTGGAGGTATTCTGGTGGGGAATTCCTATGTGACTTGGAGGTAGCACTCCAAATGTCGGGAGCTACCATGCAACACAAGTTTACCTCGACTGTCGCGTATATGTGTCTCGGGTTGAGTTGAGGGAATCTATGAGGACAGGGCCAATTTGAATTGTCCGTCCACCGGGATGGTGGCATAGTATCATGACCTCCTAACCAAGTACTTCAGAGTTAGAATGGTACCACATTGTGAAGTAGAGTCTAAGCTCATGCATAACATTGCATTTCCTTGTGATTGTTTTGTTGTGATTGATGTATTTCAAATGTAATAATAATTAGATGATTTGATGCATATTATAATGAGATAATTATTTTACTTAAGTGACTTCGATGTTATAGTATGATAATATTTAATTAAATATTTTGATATATCGTAAAGTGATTATGATACGGTTCTATTATGATTGTTTGCGTGTTCTTCTTACTCATATTATACTATTAACATGATTTCAAAACTCACCTCCTTCGTTGTTTGTGTTTGACTGGTTGGGCCCTGCGTTTGCGAAATCGCAGTTATTACAGGTTAATGAGTCTTGAAGTTCAAGTTTGGGAGGAACCCCGCTCTGATAGGTGATACTGGAAATAAGGGTTTTAATTTGTATTTTACTTATTTAATTTGAATCAAATTTTTGTATGAAAACCTTAAAAGTACTAGTAAGTTTTTAGAATTAAATCAAGTAATTATACTTAAATCAAGTTTATTGAGATTAAATTGTTTTATTTAAGTAATAAAATTTGAATTGTTGCATGTGTACTTTGAGAAACGTGATATCCTAAATTAGTTACAAAAGTTTTTATTTTCTTAAAAATATAATTTTATTTATCCGCTGCAAATTTTATAAGAATATGATATAAATTATTATATATATTATTTTGGGATTTAGGGTGTCACATTAGTGGTATCAAAGCGGGTCTGTCCAATCAGGCCGAGTGGGTCGAATGTCAATTCTGTGTTACGAATATAGTCGTGTCAATTGTGTTTTCTTGTGTAATAATTATTTTTACTATGATTTTTTCCCATTATATAATTGTGTTAAGTGTTATATGCTTTTGTATTATTATACATATTTTTTAGATTACTAATTAACTATTTATTATTTGTTTACTCTAATTGTGTTATGGATTCGAAATTCCTACCTAAATGAGTAAAAAAACCATGAAATTACTTGTGAAGATTTGAGTTAGCTTTAATTGTTGACAACATTATGTTAGTTACTTGTTGCTTATTGCTTGTCTATTGAACTTTGGTTTTTGCACTCATGTTTTATGTTAATAGTTGGAAGTAATAATTTTGATTGTTGTATGTTTCAATCATTCAGGTAATCTTAGTTATCAAATGTCATACCTCACTAATTAGTTGTTTTAAAGTTTGAATTTCACCCTTAATCAATTTAAAATATTTAATTTTGATGTGTATTTGTTTAAAGTGTTTGATTTAATAACTAATTGATTGAAATATTGATTTTCATATGGATTATATGTTTAAAACTTCAAGTATTGACTTTTACTAGGTACAAATTATTATTATTATTATTATTATTATTATTATTATTATGTTGAAACTCAATTTAGAAAGAAAAGAAAAACACCTTTTTCTGTAACACCCCGACCATTCGCTATACCTAGGGGATAAGTACCGCCTCTTCACAATCCTACTACCAATTGAGCTTGGTAGTGTGATTGTGAAGAGGCGGTACTTATCCCCTAGATACCAGGCTCGAATCCCACGGAAGGGGGTATGCCAAACTATACTTATCCCCTAGATACGGGCTCCTTTCCCACGAAAGGGGTATGAAATAACTTAACTAACTCTAAAATAACAAACTTAGTGGTAGAAATAACTTATCAAACGGAGCAAGCCCATTAAAACCCTTTTTTTTTCTTTCAATAATAACAATAGTAATACTAATACTAATAATAATATTAATAAAATTGGTGGGTTCCACTTGGAGAGTAAGTACACACAACGATAAGATAATAAATATTATTGATTTAATAAAAGCTATACAAAAGGATCAAAGAGGAATATATCTTTGTGAGTTGTCAAATAAAAGGGAGATAATTTCTAATGTTTTACATCGAGAATTGCATACCTAAAAATCAAACTCTAGGGGTCACATTGATCCCCCACTATATTCCACCTTTTTCAAAATCTAGATTGTGAAGTTTTGGGCTTACAGAAGAAAGTATGCAGAACAACCTGAAGCATACGCTACTTTATTGATTAAACTTGTATTTATCTACTATCATTCACCATTTATGTACGATTTTTAATTGTAATGCTTAGTTTGATGTTATCTTCTATTTCCATGTTCATTTTCAAGTTCATCATGAACTAAACTTCTTGTAGTTAAGGATCAATAATGTTTTAAGTCATGTTCACGAGTTAATATTTTTATGGCATGTTTAGTATTTATTTATTCAAGTTAGTTTACCGTTATATTTGAATTTGAAATTGAAACTGATCACTCGAGATTTAAGTTTAGTACATGAATATGAAAAAGGAAAAAGATAAAAAAAAGTTTGTTTAATATGGGTTAAGACAAAATATATAGTAATATGGTTGACATTGAATGCCTAGAAATATTATTTGAGTTGACAGAGTAATAGACTTCGTATTGAAGTCAGATTTGAATAACATTAGTACATTAAAAATCATGATAACTATGTTGGAAAAAACTTGAAGTCCCTATGGCTCGAAATTATAAAATGTTGTAGCATTTTAATACTTTTAAGTTGATCCTATAACATATTTGTGTCCTTAACTCACTTTCATAACTTGATTTTTAATAATTTGTTCTCTCATCTTAACTTACATTTTAACCCAAAATTTACTTTAAATTGTATTCCAAAAATATTATAACTTTATTTCTATTGACAAACAAGTTACATGTTTGAAAAAGTTGTTTTTGAAAATAAGATACTATAATGTAATTTGGTGTTGAAAATGTATAGAATAATATTTTTAATAAGGTATTTTGAAAATTAGTCATCAGAAACTGGTATTTTGGACAAAAAAAAAAGTAAAAAGTGCATGTGGAATTGAACATAGTGGGGGTGTATGTAGCAAGCCCCTTTCAAATTTTTCCCTAGGCTTACTTTAGGGCCCGAACTGTCTATATAGAATTGGGCCCAACTAAAGATCGTTTTATTGGGAGGAGTCTAGTTTATTTATTTTGTGATTTTTTTCTCTCTTTTTTAATGTTTTCAAAATCTTCTAAAAGTATGTCTAGATTAATTAATTCAGACATGTATTTTATATATTTCGATGGATTAATCAAAACATAATTTGACGACTTTTGAAAATATTAGGGGAGGACGAGGAAAAAAACCTACTTATTTATTTTATTTGAAAAATAAAATTTAATCAAAAACTACATTATTAAAATTATTATGAAATAAACTAAATCAAAAGTATAAAATAATAGAAAATAGAAGAATTAATATAAGAGAGCAAGAGATAAGAGTATAGTATTGCATTAAATTTTTTAAAGAGTAAATTTTATAATATCACATGTGTCTTTATTTATAGGTATAAAGCTTGTAACTAATTAAGTATATGAGTAATCACAACATTAACATTAGAAAATCCACTAGTTATTGGTAGATTCACTAGCAATAAGTAAAGTCAATCTCACTAATGAAAATTCTAGATATTAAGGAATATGGAAAGCTAAAGGAAACTCACATATCTATTTATAACACTCTTTTTTAAATGTCCATTAAAGATATATTTCGTTAAAATCTTACTTTAAAAAAATTCAATGGGAAGAAATTTAGTTAAAAAAAATAATACAATATTATTTTGAGAGAACTCTCTCATTAAAAAACCTACCAAACAAATTCAATGGGATAAAATTTGGGTGATCGAAAAAATTGTACAAATCATTAAGTGAGTACAATTAAGATTTTTCAAATAGATTGGTTCTTCATAATTATAAGTGCTATTGAATTATGAGGTTAAAAATAATTTGAATGCAATTTCTCATAGACGTATATTATGTCTAGTGAGTAATCATCGAATAGAATGATACTTGAACCAATTTAAAATTAATAATAATAGTATTTGAGATCTCATGAAAAACATTCATATGGATAAAAACAAGTCACACTTTAGTTCTCCTAGCACTAATAATAGTGTTTGTTTATATGATGTGAAAAGTGTTAGACTATATTATTGAAGAATAAGTTCAAATTAAAACTTTTGATGACTTTCAAATCTTATATGGATGATGTATGAATTGAAACACACACTTAACAAAATCACTAATATTACTATCAAGTAGAAACACTTATAAGAAATAATGACATAATCTCTAAAACACTCAAAACTAACGACAATTATTGAGATGTAATATGATTAATAGACTTTTAACTTTTTTCTAAAGAAATTAAAAATTTATTTAACCTAAATCAAGGGTTTGGGTCTAATTTCTTGATAAATGGTGATGTCATGTGCGACGTGTGGATGACATGCAAATAAATAAATAAATCTTATTCAAGTATAGAATAAAAAAATGAAAGAAGCTAAGAAACAATTAGAATAGAGGGTCCATTGTTGAATTTAGGAGTGTGAGAGAGATGTGGTCGGTGACCCTTTTGCTTTATGGAAATAGAGACAACATGGACCAATAAAGGGACCCAATTAACCCCACATAGATAGGGGTATAGATAAAAAAAAGAGTATAGACCAAAATAATTTACCTCATACCCCTACTCATTTATCTACACCTCTACAATTTTTCATAAAACTAAATTTTATACCTTTTACCATTTCACAATCTACCATTCTCACTATTTTACAATTTCACTTTTTATATTCTCTTTAAGGTTTTCAGATTAATCAGCATTAATGTATATTTCCATAAATTTTATGATACATAAATATTTTTTGAAAGACTTACGAGAAAGTTTGAGGTAATTTTTCTTAAATATAAAAAAAATATTGAAAAACTTAGAAGTTTTCTATAAATTATTTACATTTTGAAAAAATTTAATTTTCATCGATGCGTGTTCTAAAAATCTTCACCCCAATTTTTTAAATGGATAAATAAAATAAATTTACTTATGAGTTTATAAATGTTGCTGTGAAATGAGAGAATAACAAATTTCGTTATTTATATAAGAGGGTAAAATGGGCAGTTCACTTCATATATAGGGGTGTGGGTCAAATAATAGATGTATGGGTAGAAATTTCTATTGTTTGATATGAAAAATTTCAACTTATAAAGTTATGTTTGAATAGACCTTTGTCCTCCACTAGGCCCAAAAAACAAATTGTCTCCTTTTGATGATATTTTTTAATAAATATTTGCTAGACAAAAATTACAGCAAGATAATTTAACTTAATTTAAAATAAATTATTTATTTTAAAAATATTTATATTATTGAATCAATTTTCATTCTCAATTTACTTATATTACAAATATGGATGCTTATTCATATAATAATATACTATGAAAAATGGTCAGGTCCAACACTAGGGAGACCACAAAGACCTTGCCTATGGCCTAAAAAAATATGTACGTTTATTTATTTTTTTGAGGAATATTTAATACTAGTTATTGATATATAACTGATAAAAAATATTTATAATACTTTTACCATTTTTCTCTTTTCCAAAATAAAAATATAGTATTCATATAAATAAAATTAAAAAGTTAAAAACCTCCGAATCATTTTATTTTAGAAAAATGACAATTGATGTTTTAAAAATTAGATTAAATAGATCGATTCAATCGATAATTGGAATCCAGTTTGGACTGGTTCAATGTTAAAAACAGTAAAACATCTAAAATCGAAAAGAAAAATTAGGTTGAACCAAAACGAACGGGAAGAATTGAACCATAAATGGTTTTTGAAACTACCCGATTTAAGAAATTAGATTTTTATTTTTTATTTTTTTCCGATAGCATTTCTTTTTAAAATACAAAAAAAAACAATTTATTAACTCTTAATCAATGCATTTTTTAAACTTTACTTGTCATTGAATTTCTTTTTATTAGTAAATTTTATTGATTTTAATTTATAGAATATTATATTTTGTTTGAATTATTTATAGAGTTTAACACTGTTTTTATTAATTTATTTATTATTTGCTAAATTGATTCAACTATGATTTATCATGCATATTGAACCAATTGAATTCTGATTCAAACCTCTAATCTCCACTCCAGTTTTTAAAATATTGGTGGAAATAAAACATCTCTTCAAGTCATTTTTTTCTTTCTGTATTAATTAAATAAGTATTTTTTAAATATATTTATATTTTTTTTTGTCTTTGTGTAGAGTTTGATTTATCATCTTAGTGCAATATTTGTTCGATTTAATTTTATTGATTAACTTGATTAATATACCCGGATTTGATCAATAACTTTAACGTTACCATCAATTCAACTCTTGAAACATATATATACTGAACACTTTTAATTTTATCATATAGGTTTTGTCACTATTATAGATATTTTGTTTCTATTAAATTAGATGTTGTGTGAGTTTCTACGCAAATTCACCATTTTCAATTTAATTGATTTTATATTATATTATCCTCA
>JBBPBT010000899.1:4688220-4706043 GCA_037974875.1 Cicer bijugum | reverse complement strand
ATATATATATATATATATATATAAAGATGGGTGGGGTTATGTGTAGAATATTGAATATATCGATATAAAATTCTTTAGATAAAAAAGGTATGGAGAGTTTGACTATAATTGTATAAAAAATGCAACGTTTACCATGATGATATATAAAAATAATATGATGGGTTGGCTCCTCATATGAAATCGGATCCAATTTGATTCTCTATGTTTTTTTATTCTTTTTTTATTTCCTATGTGACATTAACAAATGATACTTTCACAATCTTTGTCTGCATTTATATATACTTTTCATATTTGGAGAACTTGAAAATATAACCATTGGAAGAGAATGGAGTTTCTAGGTATCCTTTTTATGGTATTACTTGGAAGTAGCATCAAAGCCTATGGTGCAATTAGTCAAGTTTCTTGGAGAGAAATCACAAAAATCAATATTCAAGGACCATATATTGGTATAGTTGTGCCAAATGCATTTGAGCTAAACCCTCTTCTTCAATCATCAAGCTTTGTGCCTCATAACAAGTTTCCTTACTTTGATTTTGCTGGTAATTTCTACAACATTATGTTGTTCAATTATTTGATTGATTATACTAGAGATTAAGGTGAATTAAGGGTAGTTTACTTCTAATGTTTTCGGGTTTTCATTTTGACTTCAACTAATAAATATAAGAGAAATAGATTCAGTATTTTTCTTGATATTTTCTTTTATAATTTTTTATAAAAAAATCAGAAGTTTGAAACCGTCGAAATATTATTTTTATTGTATCTGAAAAATACATTTTTTATAATTTGTTTTTCATTTTCTCTCTTTAAAAATTATTCATTAGACGAGTCTTTCATCTTCTTATTAATAATTTAAAATAATATATATTTTAAAAACTAAAAATGAAAAATATTTTCAAAAAATAAACAAGTCTAAGAAAAATTTATTAAAAAAAAGTACTTAAGAATCAACAATATGACTATAGATATGATTTATGGTAGAATATTATGACATCGTTTAATATAAATAGTCAACTCTACTTAACAAAATAATTAAGATATGATTATTGACAATGTAGGAAGACATTTTCGCATTGGCAAATTGGAAAAGAAAAAGGTTATTGTTGTTATGAGTGGATTGAGTATGGTAAGTTGAATTTTTTTTTATTTTTTTGTGATAAAATTGAGTTTCATTTATTATGCCTTTATTTAAAATTCTTGATATATATTTAATTCGTTTTTCTAAGTCATTTGATTTTTTTTTAATTGTAGCTAAATGCTGGTCTTGCCACCCAATTGTTGCTTTCTTTATTCAATGTAGAAGGAGTTCTTCATTATGGAATTGCAGGTAATGCAAATTCTAATTTTCAGATTGGAGATGTTACTATTCCACAATATTGGGCTCACACTGGACTTTGGCATTGGCAGGTGCAAAAATAATTATACATAATTATAAATTAAAGTTTAGGAATTTAATTATAAATTATTTAAAAGTTTGACGACTTAATTATAAATTATTGAAAAAATTAAGAATCCAATAATACAAAAAAAATTAGTTCAAGAATCTAGTAAAATTCTTAAATTATTTTGAGATTTTCAGAATAATTAAACCTAAAAAATAAAGGTTCCACCTTTCTATATACCTAAACCAATTGTTATGTATATTTTACTTATCTGTTAATATAGTTCAATATAGATCAATTATTTGTGTATATTTTATTTATATATTAATATAGTTCAATATAGATCAATTATTTGTGTAATTTTTGAAGTAGTTATGATTAAATTAAAATATTTTAAATAATTTAATAGTTATATTTTGTGACAATGTAATTTTGGTGATGGTGTATATGAATTAAATTATTTATTAAATATAATAACTTGATCTAACTTTTCAAATTTAATTGAGCAGAGATTTGGAGATAGTCTTGAAGATGAAGAGAGTGGAGATTTCAGCAGAGAATTTGGTTATCTTAAGTTTTCAAATTACAATAACTACACAAAACATTCAAAATCAGTGGAAAATCAAAATGTTTTGAACAAGGTTTGGTATCAACCAGAGGAAATTTATCCTTTGGATGGAACTCCTGAAGTTGAGCAGCTTGCTTTTTGGGTTCCAGTTGATAAGACATACTTTGAATTAGCAAGAAAGGTCAAGGTGAGTTCAACCCTACTTCACCATCTCATTGAAGTAGTTAATTTAGTCATCTAAAATTTCAAATATTAATAAAATAAAATCTTTTTAGAGTAATTACATAAGTTAATCTCTAAATTGTATGGTTGTATCAACTTAATCCTCTACCAGAGGTCCTCTAGCCCGTCTGACTTAGGTATAAGAGGAAAAGACTAATTGAATCGTTAAGTAAGTGATTTCCTCTGAAATTTTTCTCGAAATAGTTAGAGTATGAGGTCAAGTTATATCGAATAAAACCAATTATTAGAGACATTAGAGGCACAACGCCCTCGACTTATTCCCATTCTCATATTATTAATACTCTAAAATAATCGTTTGAAATATAAAATGTTATCATATTTATCTTCTAGTTGAAGTTGTCACCAAAGAGGTTTCCTTCATTATTTACTTAATTTCAAATTCATCCTTAATAATACTAATTTTTGCCATTCTAATTCTTACGAATACCAACAAATGGACGCATTCATTTGATCGAATTTTTTAAATTTTAAGAATTATTTTAGTGTATTGATAGTAAAAGAGAATAGAATGATACAGTACTACAAATTTAATGATTGAATATTTATTCAATTTTTTTAGAATATATTAGTCTATCAAGTAGTATTTTGACTCTTGAAATTTTTTATAACAAAGTTGGTACCTTTGTTTTTTCATGATGAAATAGTTTCTTTTTCAAGGACTTTTTTGTGCTTCTACTCAGATGATAATATTAAATATATAACTATTTGAGGCTAATTTCATTTGTCACTTATTCTCCACAGAATGTTGAATTGGGAAGTTGTGTTAACAAAACTTGTTTGCCAAGAAAGCCAATTGTGGTGAGAGTAAAGAAAGGAGCAAGTGCTAATGTGTTTGTTGACAACAAAGCTTATAGAGATTTTTTGCACTCCAAATTTGATGTCACTCCAACTGACATGGAAAGTGCTGCTGTTGCATTAGTTTGCTTGCAACACAAGAAACCATTCATTGCTATTAGAGCTTTGTCTGATTTAGCTGGAGGAGGTTCTTCATTGACCAATGAAGTTTCTATCTTTTTATCATTAGCCTCACAAAATGCTTTTGATGTTCTTGTCAAATTCATCTCCTTATTATAATTTGGTAGCTTTAATGTCTTAATCTCAAAGTGTATAAGTAAGGGAAAAAAGAGATAATGTGTTTCAAGTTGTCTCTTCTATTATATATATGTACTCAAAATTAAAAAGCAAATTGAAATCTACTTATTTATTGCTTCTGAAATTAACAAAAGAATTAAACTTAGTTTGGTATAGTGCGTCAAGCTAATGCAATAGTGCAACACAAAGACTACACATGAGAAATCTAACAACAAACTATTGTTAAGATTCTCCCACTTCAAGAAATAAATTTAATATCGTCTGAACATATGGCTCACATATCAGATATTAAACTGATAAGAACATATACTACACTTGATCTTAGTCAAAAGGTCGAGAAAGGTATCACGATAATAAAAATGACTTAACAATAATAAGTTTACAAAAATACTCAAACTTATTTATTAATTCTAAAATGCAAATAATAGTGTCATCTCTTCAACTATTTCAATATAAATTTTTAATCTTTTAAATTATGACATCATTCATTGTCCGTAAATAAGTCGGTCCAAGGGTAAAATTAGTAAAACAAAGATTTTAGATCTCCAGAAAAAATTAATTCATCTTGTATATTTAAACGTAGAGAAAATAAAATATTTAAGTAATACAATAAGTAAAAAGTCTTGTAATTATAAAAAGATACAACATTTTGGCATGTTTCATTAAAATTATTTGTATCTCAAACAACAAAAAAGGTCCAATTTAAATACAATAATATCAAACATTGTTGTTAGTATTATAAAAAGGTCATCACTTTTTAATAAAATAAAAAATAAATATTTTATTATTTATATAAATCTTATTTTAGGAGTTTATTTTAGGTCTCAATAAATGTAGGGTTGATCTAAGACACAATAAAATATACCTTCAAACTTCAAATAATTTTATGAAATGCAATATTCTTGTGTAATTGTAAAAACTAATATCTCTAATAATAATGTTGTTAGACTTACATCACCCAACAAATGTCAGAATAATGTTGTAGATTTAATCAAAAATCAACAAAATAATTGAATTTAGTTTTGTAGGGTACGCCAAGCCAATGCAATAGTGCAACGCAGAGGCGACACATGAGAGATAAAATAGCAAGCTATTGTTAAGACTATCCCCTTTAAGAAATAAATTTAATATCGTGTGAGCCAATGGCTCACATATCATATATTAAATTGATAAGAACAGATACTACACTTGATCTTAGCCAAAAGGCCGAGAAAGGTATGATTTGTACCATGCATTAATAGGTCTTTTATTTTTGACATGCAACCAATTTTTTTCTTGAGTCTCCGACGTGGGACTTTTATGCAGCAATTGATGTAAGGATTCCACACTTTCTTTTATTTGTGGGGCTTATATTTTAAACTTTCTCTTCCTTCTCTCTCATGTTTTTTCATCCTATTAAACAACTTAAAACGACAAAAAAAAAAGTAGACATTAATATTTCAACCTTTGATGCTATAGTTTCTTATGTGTACGTAGTCGCAATTGAAGCTGCATATGACTGCAATCCTCCATAATATAAAAGATTGTGGCCCAACCACAAACAATATATCATGACCACAATTTAGAACCTTAGCACTAAAAGTGCTATTGATGGTTTACTTTGTCTCCAACACAAAATACCCTCGTTGCCATTACAACATTGTTTAATGAATCTTCTTATTTGCTTATTTTATTCTTACTCAATACATATTTTTATCATTTAATTTGTTTATAACTTATACAGAAATCATTTTACTTTATCTTATCTTTTATTATAAAAATATCTTACACATAACCACTTATATATTAAGCGTTGTTTTTTACTTTAGAGAAACAAATTTATGTTATAGATTCTATATAATCCGTTGCATGAATATCTAAGCACCTAGAGAAATTATGTTCAATTTTCTATGATTAGCTATAAATAATCTCCATAAACAAAAATAAAATGACTTAACAATATTAAGTTTACAAAAATACTCAAACTTATTTATTAATTTTGAAATGCAAATAATAGTGTCATCTCTTCAACTATTTCATTATAAACTTTTAATCTTTTAAACTTTGACATCATTCATTGTCCATAAATAAGTTGGTCCAAGGGTCAAACTAGTCTCTCTAATAATAATGCAATATACTTGTGTAATTGTAAAAACTAATCTCTCTAATAATAATGTTCTTAAATATACATCACCCAACAAATGTCAGAATAATGTTGTTAGATTTAATCAAAAATCAATAAAAGAATTGAATTTAGTTTTGTAGGGTGCGCCAAGCCAATCCAATAGTGCAACGCAGAGGCGACACATGAGAGATCTAATAGCAAGCTATTGTTATGACTCTCCCCTTCAAGAAATAAATTTAATATCGTGTGAGTCAATGGCTCACGTATCAAATATTAAACTGATAAGAACAGATACTACACTTGATCTTAGCTAAAAGGCCGAGAAAGGTATGATTTCTACCTTGCATTGATAGGTCTTTTATTTTTGACATGCAACCAGTTTATTTCTTGAGTCTCCGATGTGGGACTTTTATGCAGCAGTTGGTTCATCAATTGATGTAAGGATTCAACACATTCTTTTATGTTTGGAGCTTATGTTTTAAGCATTATCTTCCTTCTCTCTCATGCTTTTCCATCCTATTAAACATCTTGTAAAAACAAAAAAAGTAGAGATTAATATTTCAATCTTTGATGCTATGGTTTCTTATGTGTATGTAGTCACATATGAAGTTGCATTTGACTGCAATCCTCCATAACATAAAAGATTGTGACATAACCACAAACGATGTCATAACCACTACTTAAAATTTTGGCATTGAAAGTGCTATTGATGGTTTCTTTTTTCTCCGACACAAAATACCCTCATTGCCATTACTGCATTGTTTAATGAATCTTCTGATTTGCATATTTTACTCTTATTCAATAGATATTTTTATCATTTAATTTGTTTATAACTTCTACAGAAATCATTTTACTTTATCCTATCTTTTATTATAAAAATATCATAGACATAACCACTAATATAATAAGGGTATATTTTTTTTTACTTTAGAGAAACCAATTTATGTTATAGATTTTATATAATTCATTGCATAAATATCTAAGCACTTAGAGAAATTATGATCATTTTTCTATGATTAGCTATAAATAATCTTCATAAACAAAATTAGAATGACTTAACAATAATAAGTTTATAAAAATACTCAAATTTATAATTAATTCTGAAATACAAATAATAGTGTCATCTCTTCAACTATTTCATTATAAACTTTTAATCTTTTAAATTTTGACGTCATTCATTGTCCTTAAATAGGTCAGTCCAATGGTCAAACTAGTAAAACAGAGATTTTAGGTCTCTAGAAAAAAAATTAATTTTTCATATATATTTAAACCTGAAGTAAATAAAATATTTAAGTAATACAATAATTAAAAAGTCTTGTAATTATTAAAAGATACAACATTTTGGCATGTTTAATTAAAATTATTTGTATCTCAAACAACAAAAAAGGTCCAATTTAAAAAAAAATCAAATCAAACATTGTTGTTAGTATTAAAAATGATCATCACTTTTTAATACATAAAAAAAATCACTATTTCATTATTTATATAAATCTTATTATAGGAGTTTATTTGATGTCTCAATAAATGTTGGGTTGAGATAAAATATATCTTCAAACTTCAAATATTTCCATTGAATGCAATATTCTTGTGTAATTGTAAAAACTAATCTCCCTAATAATAATGTTGTTAGATTTACATCACCCGACAAATGTTAGAATAATGTTCTAGTTTTAATCAAAAATCAAACAAAAGAATTGAATTTAGTTTTGTAGGGTGCGCCAAGCCAATGCAGTAGTGCAACGTAGAGGCGACACATGAGAGATCTAATAGCAAGCTATTGTTATGACTCTCCCCTTCAAGAAATAAATTTAATATCGTGTGAGCCAATGGCTCACATATCAGATATTAAACTGATAAGAACATATACTACACTTGATCTTAGCCAAAAGGCCGAGAAAGGTATGATTTCTACCTTGCATTGATAGGTCTTTTATTTTTGACATGCAACCAGTTTATTTCTTGAGTCTCCGATGTGGGACTTTTATGCAGCAGTTGGTTCATCAATTGATGTAAGGATTCAACACATTCTTTTATGTTTGGAGCTTATGTTTTAAGCATTATCTTCCTTCTCTCTCATGCTTTTCCATCCTATTAAACAACTTGTAAAAACAAAAAAAGTAGAGATTAATATTTCAATCTTTGATGCTATGGTTTCTTATGTGTATGTAGTCGCAGTTGAAGCTGCGTTTAACTGCAATCCTCCATAATATAAAAGATTGTGACATAACCACAAACGATATCATGACCACAACTTAAAACTTTGGCACTGAAAGTGCTATTCATGGTTTCTTTTTTCTCCGACACAAAATACCCTCATTGCCATTACTGCATTGTTTAATGAATCTTCTGATTTCCTTATTTTACTCTTATTTAATAAATATTTTTATCATTTAATTTGTATATAACTTATATAGAAATCATTTTACTTTATCCTATCTTTTATTATAAAAATATCATAGACATAACCACTTATATAATAAGGGTTTTTGTTTTTTACTTTAGAGAAACCAATTTATGTTATAGATTTTATATAATCCGTTGCATAAATATCTAAGCACTTAGAGAAATTATGATCATTTTTCTATGATTAGCTAAAAATAATCTCCATAAACAAAATTAGAATGACTTAATAATAATAATAAGTTTATAAAAATACTCAAATTTATTTATTAATTCTAAAATACAAGTAATAGTGTCATCTCTTCCACTATTTCATAATAAACTTTTAATCTTTTAAATTTTGACGTCATTCATTGTCCTTAAATAGGTCGATTCAATGGTCAAACTAGTAAAACAGAGATTTTAGGTCTCCAGAAAAAATTAATTTTTCATATATATTTAAACCTAAAGAAAATAAAATATTTAAGTAATACAATAATTAAAAAGTCTTGTAATTATTAAAAGATACAACATTTTGGCATGTTTAATTAAAATTATTTGTATCTCAAACAACAAAAAAGGTCCAATTTAAATAAAATCAAATCAAACAATGTTGTTAGTATTAAAAAATATTATTACTTTTTAATACATAAAAAAAATCACTATTTTATTACTTATATAAATCTTATTATAGGAGTTTATTTCATGTCTCAATAAATGTTGGGTTGATCCAAGACACGTTAAAATATATCTTCGAACTTCAAATATTTCCATTGAATGCAATATTCTTCTGTAATTGTAAAAACTAATCTCTCTAATAATAATGTGATTAGATTTACATCACCCAACAAATGTTAGAATTATGTTGTAGATTTAATCAAAAATCAAACAAAAGAATTGAATTTAGTTTTGTAGGGTGCGCCAAACCAATGCAATAGTACAACGCAGAGGCTCACATATGAGATATTAAACTGATAAGAACAGATACTACACTTGATCTTAACCAAAAGGCCGAAAAAGGTATGATTTCTACCTTGCATTGATAGGTCTTTTATTTTTGACATGCAACCAGTTTATTTCTTGAGTCTCTGATGTGGGACTTTTATGCAGCAGTTGGTTCATCAATTGATGTAAGGATTCAACACATTCTTTTATGTTTGGAGCTTATGTTTTAAGCATTATCTTCCTTCTCTCTCATGCTTTTCCATCCTATTAAACAACTTGTAAAAACAAAAAAAGTAGAGATTAATATTTCAATCTTTGATGCTATGGTTTCTTATGCGTATGTAGTCGCAGTTGAAGCTGCATTTGACTGCAATCCTCCATAATATAAAAGATTGTGACATAACCACAAACGATATCATGACCACGACTTAAAACTTTGGCACTAAAAGTGCTATTGATGGTTTCTTTTTTCTCCGACACAAAATATCCTTATTGCCATTAGTGCATTGTTTAATGAATCTTCTAATTTGCTTATTTTACTCTTATTCAATAAATATTTTTATCATTTAATTTGTTTATAACTTCTACATAAATCATGTTACTTTATCCTATCTTTTATTATAAAAATATCATAGACATAACCACTTATATAATAAGGGTTTTTTTTTTACTTTAGAGAAACCAATTTATGTTATAGATTTTATATAATCCATTGCATAAATATCTAAGCACTTAGAGAAATTATGATCATTTTTCTATGATTAGCTGTAAATAATCTCCATAAACAAAGTTAGAATGACTTTACAATAATAAGTTTATAAAAATGCTTAAATTTATTTATTAATTCTGAAATACAAGTAATAGTGTCATCTCTTCAACTATTTCATTATAAACTTTTAATCTTTTAAATTTTGACGTCATTCATTGTCCTTAAATAGGTTGGTCCAATTGTCAAACTAGTAAAACAGAGATTTTAAGTCTCCAGAAAAAATTAATTTTTTATATATATTTAAACTTGAAGAAAATAAAATATTTAAGTAATACAATAATTAAAAAGTCTTGTAATTATTAAAAGATACAACATTTTAGCATGTTTAATTAAAATTATTTGCATCTCAAACAACAAAAAAGGTTCAATTTAAATAAAATCAAATCAAACATTATTGTTAGTATTAAAAAAGGCCATTACTTTTTAATATATAAACAAAAAAATCACTATTTTATTATTTGTATAAATCTTATTATAGGAGTTTATTTGATGTCTCAATAAATCTTGGGTTGATCCAAGACACAATAAAATATATCTTCAAACATCAAATATTTCCAATGAATGCAATATTCTTGTGTTATTGTAAAAACTAATCTCTCTAATATTAATGTTGTTAGATTTACATCACCCAACAAGTGTTAGAATAATGTTGTAGATTTATTCAAAAATCAAACAAAAGAATTGAATTTAGTTTTGTAGGGTGCGTCAAGCAAATGCAATAGTGCAACGCAGAGGCGATACATGAGAGATCTAATAGCAAGCTATTGTTATGACTCTCCCCTTCAAGAAATAAATTTAATATCGTGTGAGTCAATGGCTCACATATCAGATATTAAACTGATAACAACAGATACTACACTTGATCTTAGCCAAAAGGCCGAGAAAGGTATGATTTCTACCTTGCATTGATAGGTCTTTTATTTTTGATATGCAACCAGTTTATTTCTTGAGTCTCCGATGTGGGACTTTTTATGTGGAAGTTGGTTCATCAATTGACATAAGAATTCTACACATTATTTTATGTTTGGCGCTTATCTTTTAGACATTCTCTTCCTTCTCTCTCATATTTTTCCATCCTATTAAACAACTTGTAATAAAAAAAAAAGTAGAGATTAATATTTCAATCTTTGATGCTATGGTTTCTTATGTGTATGTAGTCGCATTTGAAGTTGCATTTGACTGCAATCCTCCATAATATAAAAGATTATGACACACCCACAAATGATATCATAACCACGACTTAAAACTTTGACACTGAAAGTGCTATTGATGGTTTACTTTGTCTCCAACACAAAATACCCTCATTGCCATTACTGCATTGTTTAATGAATCTTCTGATTTGCTTATTTTACTCTTATTCAATAGATATTTTTATCATTTAATTTGTTTATAACTTATACAGAAATCATTTTACTTTATTTTCTCTTTCATTATAGAAATATCTTAGACATAACCACTTATATAATGAGCATTTTTTTACTTTAAAGAAACCAATTTATGTTATAGATTTTATATAATCCGTTGCATGAATATCTAAGCACCGGGAGAAATTATGATCATTTTTCTATGATTAGCTATAAATAATCTCCATAAACAAAATTAGAATGACTTTACAATAATAAGTTTACATAAATACTCAAACTTATTTATTAATTCTGAAATGCAAATAATAGTGCGATATCTTCAACTATTTCATTATAAAGGTTTAATCTTTTAAATTTTGACATCATTCATTGTCCTTAAATAGTCCTTAAATAGGTCGGTTTAATGGTCAAACTAATAAAACAGCGATTTTAAATCTCCAAAATAAAAATTGATATATATTTAAATCTGAAGAAAATAAAATATTTAAGTAATACAATAAGTAAAGAGTCTTGTAATTATAAAAAGATACAACATTTTGACATGTTTAATTAAAATTATTTTTATCTCAAACAACAAAAAAAGGTTCAATTTAAATAAAATCAAATCAAATATTGTTGTTAGTATTAAAAAAGGTCATTACTTTTTAATAAATAAATAAAAAACCACTATTTTATTATTTATATAAATCTTATTTTACGAGTTTATTTTATGTCTCAATAAATGTTGGGTTGATCCAAGACCCGATAAAATATATCTTCAAACTTCAAATATTTTCATGGAATGCAATATTCTTGTGTAATTGTAAAAACTAATCTCTCTAATAATAATGTTGTTAGATTTACATCACCCAACAAATGTCAGAATAATGATGTTGATTTAATCAAAAATCAAACAAAAGAATTGAATTTACTTTTGTAGGGTGCGCCAAACCAATGCAACCAGATTATTTGATAAGTCTCCGATGTGGGACTTTTATGTAGCAGTTGGTTCATCAATTGAGGTAAGGATTCTACACTTTCTTTTATGTTTAGAGCTTATGTTTTAAACATTCTCTTCCTTCTCTCTTATGTTTTTCCATCCTATTAAACAACTTGTAACAACAAAAAAAGTAGAGATTAATATTTCAATCTTTGATGTTATGGTTTTTTATGTGTATGTAGTCGCAATTGAATATGCATTTGACTGCAATCCTCCATAATATAAAAGATTGTGACACAACCACAAACGATATCATGACCACGAATTAAAACCTTGGCACTGAAAATGCTATTGATATTGTGTTATGAATCATTTAATTTGCTTATTTTACTCTTATTCAATAGATACTTTAGAGAAGCCAATTCATGTTATAGATTTTATATTATCTGCTGCATGAATATCTAAGCACCTTGAGAAATTATGCTCTTTTTATTATGATTAGCTATAAATAATCTCCATATACAAAATTAGAATGACTTCACATTGATAAGTTTAAAAAAAAAAACTCAAACTTCTATTGAAACATCAAAATACAATGTAATCTAATGACTCTTTTTGCTGCAACTGCCACAAGTAATTGCTCGATCTTTCTACTCAGAAAATGTTTATAAGGTTTTCTATGTAACATTTTTTTACAGTTAGTGATTTATTTTCCCCATCAGAAATATAAGCTAAGAGAAGCAGCTATAATAAATAACTATGAGAATAAGAAATGTTGAGAAAGAAATTTAAATTTTAAATGCCAAAACAAAGTGGTTTACTATGTTTTTTTTTTTGGAAAATCAGGTTTACACACACAAATGGCCAAATACCAAGCTATTGTTGAGAACTCTCTCCCTCAAGAAATTAATTTTAAAATTGTGGACTCACATATCAGATGTAAAACCGATAGGATCAGATACTACACATAGAAACATATATCATCTTAGCAAAATAATTTAGATGTCAATATAAAGTACAATGTAAATGACTGACATTAGCAACCATAACAACTTATGTCATGTTGTTTTGTCATTGTAATACATTAGAGTAAACAAAATAAAATTAAAGTTATATAATCACTATGCATGCTTTGCAGAAATATTAGTAGGTAACACATTGCAAAAGTAGTATATGGCTGATGATCTCCACAAAATTCTTATACGACAAATCGGTATGTAACATATCTTCCTGCAGTCTCACTCTTTCGGATAATCCTCACAACTTGTCCACGCTTTAGTCCAAAGTATCTCGCAACAGGATCCGTCACCAGGATTCTAGGTAGCTGTGAATGCACGGATATTTTACTGGTTAGATGTATATTGAACCGTAACAAAAATTTGTAGTAGAATATTATAATTGCAAATACAGGATAATATACACACATACAAGATCAATACATTATATAAAGAATGAAGGAGTTTTAATACTAACAATTACATCTTCACCGGAAGAAGTTGCCAATCTAAATAGATTCAAAAGCTCCCAAAACAAAAGAATGACAAGGATCATAATACATCTAAACTATGCTTTAATGAACAAATACTGTCCAAACTTAGTAGATGCATACATTTAATCCAGAAATAGAAGGCTTTTCTGTTCAATGATGAGATTAACTGTAATAGTAATAGTATGTTATGTTGTTTTATCAAAAGTTCACACAGACTGAATTCGTCTATCCTTTGTATTCCATCAAATATGAAATGATCTTATTCTATTGGGTTGCAGAATTTGGCATTTCTTTTTGGTTTTTGCATTTAACTTTTTTTTGGCATGCCCCTGCATGGCAAAACCAATCCAAGATGCATGCAATAGAATTGTCCAATCCAGACTTCGGTCATAAGGTAACTAAAGCCTTGTCAGAGATTTTTTCACTTTCAGTCATAATTCAAACTCGATTTCTCTCGGACAATTCATCCTTAATAGAAACTCATTAACCACTAGAGTATAACTACTTGGTTAATTTGGAGATGTTCTTATTAGCTTTACAAAGGTTAGTTTCCAATTCGAATATCATTGAAGTGCAATGCAGGATTAGTATATTAACTAACAAGCTTGGGGTTTTCGTAGAAAACAGTTTTGTTGATTCAAATCATTGAGTCTCATACAACCACAAGTTGCTGAAAATCAGGTCACTAGTTAAATAAAGTTATCACTAATACAATATAAGATGTAGAAAGTACAAAACACAACAAACTCACTACGGAATCACAGAAAAACATCGGAAACAGTTATATTTGCAACAAAAGCATATCAGAAAATATCATCCACATATTATAAGGTTTAATCTATACAACAATCAAATCAAATATATAAAACTTTATTTTTTCAAAAAAGTACAAAAACACTGACCTGAGTTTCTTTGACAGTGTATTTCTTGAGCAAGGCTTTCTTCTCATTGTCGGTGAGCACCTGATGTTCTGGCACAAGCTCGTGATGTGTTACGTTCACCAACAGTTCATCCTCCTGCACCACCAACAGTTACCTTAACCATTAACAACAACCACCACCGACACAAAAAAAAAAAAAAAACTATTCTATCTATTTATCTCTCTATCATCTATCTATTCTAACAAACAAAAAATCTCTTAATGACATGTAACAGAAATTCACATCTTTATTTTCCATCATTTTCTCCTATATTGTGCAATCTTGCACTCAATCTCCTACTAGTTCATCTATTATCCATTGTAAGAAAATTCATCCACTAATGACATGGAAGAATTTTACAGCTTTGTTTCCCGTCATTGTTTCTACGCATTTGTACAATTTTGCATGGGATCTTTACTATAAATTAATAATACAAGAATCACTCAATTAACAAGTATCACCTTCGTATAATTTAGTTCGATTGAATCACCACTTTGATCGTTAATATTGCAAAGGCTGGACAATCTAGTCCCCTAAATTTACAAAATTATAAACTCAGTGTCACCCTTTCAAATGAACATCATGTTAGGAACCCAAGAATTGGATTCCTTGATTTAGAGGAAGAACACTATATTTAGAAAGAAAAGATAAGAAATAATAGGAGAGAATCTCTCCAAACAAAATGATACGCAAGAGCGGATACGCTCCTACGATGGTTTACACCACTCAATTTCTAAATTTGATAAAAGATCCTTTCTAAAGGGGTAGAAGCTTCTATTTAAAGATTCCAGTACATTAGCATAGGAATTAGGTCCTAGATAACTAACTAATAACAGAAACACCAAAGCAAGTACACCTATACCACTACTAACAACCCAGGAACACAACTACTAACAAACTCCTAATTATCCCTATGTGTATATCCTAACACATCATCAATCAATTTAGTCTCTACTTCAACTTCACCAGTAGTATTAGCCATGGCATTAGCATGCAAACAATAACTAAGAAGAGATCACCAACAAATTATTTGTATTCATCCATCTATAATAGTTCAAAGAATGATCATTTTTACAACATACGAACTAAACTGACCAACAACTTTCAATTTAATGCAGTGGCGAATTTTTTGACAACACAGACATGGATAATTTGTGAAGATTGGCAGTGCCGTGGCGTTTTATATGGCGGATTGTTTTCCATTCCAACAAGGTTCATCATCCGCCATCGATAACATAGTCAAACACATCAAAATTAATTCTAAACCTCTGAAATCAATTTTGCCTCTATCAAAAGTGGAGCCAAAAATACATTGTGCATATTTAGTTCACATTGAAATTGACAAAATACAAAGTGCATGTTTGGCTACTCTTTTGGAGGATTCAAAATCAATTCTAAATGCATAAAATTGACTTTGACATCTTTCGATAGTATCAAGTATAATTAATATTATCTCCAAAATTGATTCTAACTTGAACCTAGTATCTGTAGCTTGAGTCCAAACATGATTCTTACACTGAAATTTATCATTCAAGTCAATTTTACTTTAATATATCTAAACATAAATTATTTTACCTTTAAATCAGTTTTAACTAAAATCAATTTTAATCCACACACAAAATCAACATGATTTTTGTCAATTCCACAGCTAAACCAAACATGCACTAAATCACTCTACACCTACAATTTCAATAACCAATTTCAAGTAAATCAATTTTAAATCTAACTAACTAACATAACGAATTAAAAGAAATACAAAAAAAAAAAAAAAAAAAAAAAAAGAAATACCAGAAAGATTTCAAGGCGATGTTTGGACGAAGAAATTTCACTGAGAGCATTCCTCGCAGGTCCAGTAAGCTGAGTCTGACAAACAATAATCCCTCTACCAACCTTATCATCCACCATACGGTTAAAAAAACTTCTAACAACCTTAACACTAACTTTAGCGTCATCACAAAAGAACACGTAAATTTGATCAGAATCATTATTTATGTTCGATGCTTTAATAACTAGGTCTTCTCTCTTCACCTGTTCTCCGAATTTCGATTTGAAATCTTGCTTCGACATGGTTAGGTCAGAATCTGGAACGACGTACTTTCTGTCGTTTATCATCTGTACGACTGTTTTGTAGACTCTGAATATTTTCGTTAGTTCTTCTTCTGAAAACACCATTGTTGCGTTTTTGTTTCTTCTTGCTACTTTTTCTTCTTCTTCTTATGTCTCTTTCGTAAACCGTTAAACCCTTATACCTTATTTGTTTTTGTTTTGTTCATATATTTGGCCTATCTTAATGGGCCTTTCCATATTGGGCCTCCAAATATATATTGGGCCTATTCTCTTACTGGCGCGTGACTCAATTATTGATATGATATAATAGATTATTATGTATATACATTAAATATTTATACTTAAGAAAATATCTGATATGTTTTATATGTATACACAACCATGTTTGAATAATCATATAGATTATGGAAATATTTGATATGATTTACATTTTCTAATGAGAGATTAATATTTATATTTTTTATTTGTATTATTTTTTTGTGTAATTAATTTATATATTGGTTTAAATTTCAACAACTATCTATATATTATAATAGATTCTTATTCATAAATATTAAATATTTATATTTACGAAAACATTTTGTATATTATTACTTTTTTTTGTTGTTGATATTAATCGTTATTTTACAACTGTGCAAGATTACGGTTCAAGTTATTAACACTTCTAACCCTTTTAAAAACTTTTTTTATTTCAAAAAATATTTTTTTTAATTAATTTTTTTTATCAACGTCCTCCATTTTATAACCTTCATTCTTCTAGATGCTTCCTACATGGAAAGTGTGGCAGAAAAAAAAAGTTAAAACTAAAATCAATCAACAATACAATTTATCATTATACATATAAGTGGTAATTATTGGGTTGGGAGGTATTGAATGCGGTTACTTAAAATGAAGCATTGAATGTGGTCTATGGGAGCGTGAGACAATGACATGAAAATAAAAACCAAAGTTTACGTATATTTACCATAAAAAAAAATAAAAAAAATTATGTATATTGAAAAAATAGTTATAGTAACAAATTTGTTTTAAAAACGCAATATTTTTATATATTTATTTCTATAATTATTAAAATTATAAGAGAGAAAAAAATATATCTTTTTAATAATTTTGTTATCTTTAAATAAAATAATAAAGAAAATTGCACTTATCTATAAGAATCTAGAACATAATATTCAATATGATAATTTTAATATTTATTAAATAAGTTGGATCTTTCATATATAATAAATTAAACTATATCTTAGACTTATATGATTCACCAAATATACATAATATGGAAAATAATATTTTTTTTAGAAGGTTTAAATACGTACTTGATATTTGTAAATATTTTTTTTTTATTTTAGTTTATGTAAGTTTTTTTATTTAAATTTAATCTATATAAAATATATCATTAGCTTTAGTCCATACTGTCAAATAACATAAAAAATAATTGATAAATATGTGTATCACTTGGCTATATAAATAGACGTCCACATAACATCATTTAAGAATATATTAAATATAAACGTGGTAAACGTTGTATTTACAAAAATATACTAAAAAAATATACTAAATATAAATATCAATTTTCAATTATAATATA
>JBBPBT010000899.1:4674148-4687085 GCA_037974875.1 Cicer bijugum | reverse complement strand
TTTTTTTTTTTACTTTAAGTTTTCATTTTTAGTTGATTTTTTTAATCAATTTATTTATTTATTTGAATCAGGTTCATGGGTACCTTGGATTCATCTTTTTTTACTTAAAAGTTTTTATTTTTATTTGACTTTTGTGTTATTTTGTGTTGATGTTGAATGATACTACTTTGATCCATGAGAGTTTTGAAATGGGGTACTCAAAGTTGTGTTCTTTTTTACATACTCCGTTTTGTTTTCTTTGTTTTTTATATTTTTATTGGATCTAATTTAGTTTCCCTTTTGAGTAAAATTCGGATATTCTAAGGATTGTAAAGAGTGTTGTTTGACTGATATAATGAAATGGAGGATCATGATTGTGAAATGGTTTTTTGGGCCATTTTTTTGTTGTTTTACTCATTCCAAGGTTAAAGAGATCATGTTTCAACTTTCATGAGTTTTTCAATTTGAGATCTCAATATATGTAGTTTTTTTTTTTTTTTTTATGGAACAGCTTGAAGCATGTACCTGGCTTCATTGAGAGAGCAGAGGAGCTGAAAGGAAAGGGTGTTGCTGAAATCATCTGTATCAGTGGTAAGGTTTCTACTCATATGTCATGATTTTGCCATCTATGATAATTGTTTCGTTGTTGATTGTATTGCTTATTCACAAACATTATATGTTCATCCATGTATGTAATAACAGAATGTTCACACCTATTTTTCAATTAAGATTGTGAAGGGGCTTCATTTGATGTGTTAATCTAAAGATCTTTCTTGCAATGATTTGAATTTTGTAAATGTTACTTATGATTTTGATTTAGCACATCTTAGATTTTCTTTTTCATGTGTTGCTAAATGGTGATATAGATTGAACTATAAAATATATTTTTATAAAGGGACTCTGGTAATCCGACGTTTGGCTGAAAGGTAAGTAAAGTCTGGTTAAATATTATTTTAGTCAGGGTCCAAACTCGGGTTTTATAATGGGACTTGACTACAAGCTTTGTGTCATGTAGCAAATATAATGGGTTAACATGATTGTTCTATGTTCATGATGCTAGTGATTAATTTGTTGAAGATAAATTGTGTAATAAATGACTAATAACATGTGATTGCATTTGATTTTGTAGTGAATGATCCATTTGTGATGGGCTCATGGGCCAAAACATTCCCTGAGAACAAGCATGTGAAGTTCCTTGCCGATGGTTCGGCCACCTACACACATGCTCTAGGGTTGGAGCTTGACCTCAACGACAAGGGTCTCGGCACTCGCTCTAAGAGGTTCGCTCTCCTTGTCGATGACTTGAAGGTGGTGGTTGCAAACGTTGAAGGTGGAGGAGAATTCACAATCTCCAGTGCTGAAGATATCATCAAGGCTCTTTGAATGTGTTTTGTTGAGTCTTTTGAATCCAGAACATAATGAACACATTTTATGTATAATGTTGTGTCTTTAGGAAAGAACATGATATGGTGCATATTTTGGAAATAAAATTGCTTGTTTCAAATATTTATGTTTTTGTTGTGCAAATAGATCTATTTTGAATTTATAAAAGAAAAGAAAAAAAGTTGCATAATTTTTCAACCTGAAAATGCTAAGTCAATATGGGATAGGTCGGTCAGTCCCAACAAGTACAAGTTTTGAGGCCTAAAATAATTTTATAAAGTGAGATTTTTTTTAAATGCGAAATAATTACATACAAAATATAATATAGATTTTACAAAAATAAATTAAAATTTATTGGTGCAAATATATGTCACAAATAAGATTTAATGTAGATATTATTTGTAATATTTAAAACATACAATAAAATTAAATTTTAGTTTTATATCAAAATAACTTTAATGTATATCCTTTAAATTGTGAAAAACATAACAATAACGGTTTAATCTAAATTTGAACTATGGATAAAAGGGTAAAAAATTTGCATTTTACCAACTATATTAACATGTAACTTTAGTTAAATTTGTAACCTTAATAATAATATCATAAACTATTTAGCTTTTTTCTTTGTCAAATAAAACTTTTTATAGACCTAAAGCTCTTAATTTAGTGGTTTCGGTCAACTCTAATATTGGATTTGGATAAGTTACTTTGTGACAAGAGTATGGCCACCAAAATCAAATCAACGGTGAAAACTATTAATTTTTTTTTAATATGGTAGTTAGGATTTTTGATCCCCAATATGTGCGACTATTATTTTTTTTTTATTTTAAAATATAGTAATTAGGATTTTTGATTCCCAATATGTGTGCGGCTCAGGATATTCTCATGGCTTAGGTCTTTTGGGCCCGTTATGAGACTAATTTTCGTATCGACAATGAAACATTTTTTTTTACTCAAGTTAGATTACATCTCAAATGGATGAAAAGTCGTGTTGTCGAGGAAAAATTACTTCAAGATGTTTTAAAAGTAAAATTGATGATCGAAGTTAATTACTCTTGAATTCAAAATAGGTGCATATGTGGTCTCTCTCTACATAATGAAGTGAAAATTTAATTAGTTAGTTTTCTTTGGAGTGGTTTTGAGTTTTTAGATTTTAAAGTTTATTTTGAAAATAAAATTTATTTGCATAAAATAATGTTAAATTAGTTTTACACTCAATTTCAAAACAATTTTTTTTTCTTTCTAAAAATACTTATTTTAGTTTTTAACTCCAACACATCATCATCAATAGTTATTGATCACCACTGATATCACTGTAATGCAGCAACCACGAACTATTACTCAGATTAATGTCAATTATCACTTCAACCACTACCTTTGACCATTCTAACCTTTGGTGACCACAACTTTCTCCTAACTACCACTCTAACCATCCCAACCACCATCGGTTTCTAATTACTACTTCAATCGCCACTAGCGACCACTCCAACAACCTTAACCATCACTCTAGCCACCACTTTTTGACTACTCGACCCTCGCTAGCCACAACTACGACCTATACTATACACACCATCCAACCACCATTAGTCGTTGATCACAACTTTGACCATCACAATCAACCAACACTACGACTCCATCTCTTGCTGACCACCACTCTGACTTACAGAAGCCACCACTTTGATTTCCATCGACCACTACTAATCAACACCTCTGACCAACACCAACTTTCAATCACTACTTCAACTATTGCATGTCGCCACCTTTAAGAACCACTCTATCAACCACTATTACTAACAAAAACATATATATATATATATATATATTAATTATGTGTTTTTTTTTCAAACTAAAAAATAAAAACTGAAAATTAACTAAAATATAAAATTAAAACCGAAACTAATTTTAATTTTTAAAAATTTCAAAATATTTAATACAAAATCACCTCAAAAGCAACCTAAATATTAAGCATATCATTTGTCCACTCTTTCAACTTTAATATGATATTCATTAAAATATTTTTGTCATATGGTCCAAAGAATGAGCTAATATCACCTAGCTTTTAGCTGCCCCAATTTTTTTTACTCAAGTCTCAATGGTAATGTTTAACAAAAGTTGGACATTTGAACCTTTGAAGCGCAAAGATGAGGAACGAAAGTGTGCATGCATTCTAACTTTACAACTAACAAGCACTTTAGAATCCAAACTTTACATTAACCAACATTATCATTCTTTTTTGGGGTCAAATTAACTATCTAGTGTGAAAAAAAGAAGTTTATTTTGCATGAGTCAATTCATTACAAAGAATCCATCGTACTTTATTACTATTTCATTGCTAATAACACATTGGATTAAGAGAAAGCTAAGAATCTATCAATCAAAAAGCTAAGACTTGTTTTGGTTCATAAAAAAAATTATGAATAAAAAAACAACTTTTTAATTTTTTAAAAAATAAACTTGAACGCTTTAATTTTAACTTTCATCCAAAAAATGTGTGTTTTTATTTTATTTTTATATTGTGTATTTATTTTCACATTTGAAATAAAAAAGTTTTAAAATAATTTATTCGTTTACAATGTTGTGAACGTTCTCATCTAATAGGGAACGTTATGATCAGTTACATCATAAAAAAAAAATCATGAATCAAAGTGTTATTGTGTCTTATTTTGCGTGCACAATGACTTTAATTCCATTTACTTCTCAAATTAGCTTTTTAGTTTTACAAGCAAGATTCCAAACACTAGTTCCTTATTAGTAAATCCTCACATCCTTCATTTGAGATTCAATAAGTGATATTGTGTAGTCCTTAAGACTTAGGTTTTGAGATTCAATAAGTGATATTGTTACTCTTTACTACTTATTTCTATGCACACACCAATCACAAAAGCACTATATCAATTTCTTTTTTCATTATAATACTTGTTGTCCAAAATATTGAGAGGACGATAAATATTAACTAAAATATTATAATTGAAATTAATAAAAGTTATGTTATTTTATCAAAGAGACATGTATCTAAAATTAACGTTGTTCATTTTTGCACTCAAATGCTTTCATTAGCATCGTCATAAGTAGAATAAATTGATTCATTTTTGCTAATATCTTTAAGAATCATACAAGTTATATTATACAAATTTATCATACTACAAATTGAAGAAAAACATGAGCTCCAACAAAGATCTCCGACTCGTTTCAAAGTTGCAATCTAATTTTATTCTTTACCATTATCAAGTTCACCAATCTATAACAATCCTTTTTGTAAACCAACTTTAGAATATATTATTGTTATTTATTAAAAAAAATATTTTCTCTTGGACCTTGGGAGATGCCATAACATATGTGAGCTCTTGAAATCGTTACGATTAAATATACTAACGACACATTAATTCAAGTAAACATTTGGGATAGTTTTTGTTTTTAAGTTTAAAAAAGTCACAATTCAAATTTCATATTACTTGTGACACATATTTTCATTTCAATTCAATCTCATCGAACATCATACTTCTTTATCTTCTTGCTTTAAAGTAAATTTTTAAATCCAAACGTGCTATATCCATAATTTTCGTTGTGTCTTGCATAGCTAGATCAATTTCATATCTATGGACTTCAATTATATTTGTATGTGATGGTAGATATGAGTTGTCTCTAGTAGTTGTTAAAGGTCATTATGATCCTTTACAAATCCATAAATGACAATTTATCAAACATTTGCATGCTAAGAAAAATATCCGTTTCGCTGTTTCTTTGAATGTAAACGTCTTTTTGTAAAAAAAAATATATATATATTTATACGGCAAAATATAATTTTTTTTGTTGAATATAAAACACAACTTTAATATCTTTATAATTCACCAATTGTAATTTATTATAGGAATTATACATAAGATGAATATTTTTTATAATCAATCAATAAAAAGATAATTTTTTTTATAATACATTAATTAAAATATAAAAGTGTAATTGATAAATAATGCGTCTTTGGATGTTTATTCTATAAAAATAAAAACTATGATAAAAATTAATTATAATTTACTATACAAACATATATATAATTAAAATAATAGTGATTGCAATATTTAGTATATAATATTTATATCTATAAAATAGTTATTCTTTTATGTATTTTTTCATTACTCAATTAAATGATTTTGAATATTTTTCAACCATTTATATCAATTAGATTTAATTTTCTCATATTTTGTACTTCAACATATTTTCTTAACTATTTTTGTAGACTTCATAAATAGTAGTAACCAATCTCACGCAACCATGTGCCCATTCTAATGCATGAATATTTTTGCTTGTTTGATATATTTCAGATTCGGTCCATAATCCAAACTTAATATTTAATTATTTACCCTTAGCCGGCGAAAAAATACATGATACATTATATCATAAGATTGGAAACTAATAACTCTTTACAATTATTCTACATTGAATTATTGTTTAAAAGTTATCAAATATTTTAATGACAATCAATAATTTTTTTTAATAACTCGTAATAATTTTTATATTTATAAATAAAATAGTGACATAATTTATGTCAATTTAATACATAATATATATATATATATTCTTTAATTTAATGAAATTTATATTATTTAAATTATTATCTCAATCATAAAATTAAAAATAATCATTATCATCATCATAATTGATATTTATTAGTGTTGAAGCTTAAAAAAAAAATTAAAATTGATTGATAATGTACCATAGTCTATATTAGAATTAGCTTAACAACACAATATTAATGTTTTATATTAAAATGTAAACTTACAGAAGTGCATTGGGGACCAAGGAATAGACACTTTAGTGACAGTTGGAAACCAAAACAAAGAAATTGAACAATTTGGCTGTGCCTCAAATATAGGTACCGTTTGAGAGAGGGCCCACCTCATTTGTGTAATTCAAAAATATTTCTGTTGGATTTTTTAGATTTGAAATTTATTGAGTGGGACGAAAAAGTAACACTCTTTGACTAATAGTACTCTTATTATATGCACTGTATATTGCAGTAATTCAGTTTTTATATCTCTCATTTGTACCAATTTCTATTATTGAATCTTACATAGCAAGACCAAGAACTGTATTAAGTACTCAATAATTTTCTCACCAAAAAAAGTACTCAATAAATTAAATATTTAGTTTATCTATTCCAAGTTTTTGATAGTTTTCTATATTTGTTTTAAAAAATTTAAATATAATTGAATTTTGTTTCCAATAATTAAATTTTATAAAATTATAATAATGGTATTTTAATTTATAATTATATTTTAGGTAAATAAATTTGTAATTTAAACTTCCATAAATATAGAATGGAGGGAGGAATATTATTTTTTGTAATATACCTCAATAATTTTTATAATAACTTTTTTATTTCTATAATAATCAATATTAATAATTAGTTATTAATTTATTTAAAAAAAAATTAAATTATTATATATGTGAATGTACTATTTGAGTCCACTAATCTAACATAATAACATTATAAAAAATATTTGACAAACTCAAATAAAAAAATTCATTAAAAAATTCTAATATTTATAGAACAATATAACTTAATAAATCAAAATAAAACTAAAAAAAATTTAAATGAACAAAATAAAATTTTAAAATAATTTAAAATGATCAAAAGTCGAATTTACCATATTTAAATAATTTATCAATCAATGTTTTATTTATTTCTATCTTGTTTTTTTAAACTACTAGTCTCTACCTATTAATCTAACTCTCACACCCTTCAATGCAAACTCACATATAAAAATCCATAAATCCCTTAACTTCATTTTCTTCTTCTTCACACTTTTTGAACCTCATAACTTAGTCAAACTTTAGAGGCTCTTTATATTTCTATATTAAGACCATACAAGTTCATTAGTTTCTATTTGTATATGATGAGTGCTTCAAAGTTTATTAAATGTGTCACTGTTGGAGATGGTGCTGTTGGAAAAACTTGCATGCTCATTTGCTACACTAGCAACAAGTTTCCCACTGTAAACTTTCTTCTTCTTTTTATTTTTTTTATTTTTTATTTTTATCTTCCAATGTAGAAGTTTCAAAACAAAAAAAGAAGTCCCATTTTTTTATTTTTAGAGATTTTATTGTTGAAATGTTTATTTTTCTATGAACATGATAAAGTTTTGAACTTTTTAATGCCAATTACTCTCTACTACTATTGGGTCATTTCATTTTCTGATTTTTCTTATAAAGATTCAAATTTTGGGAGTAGGTTTTTGTGACATGTGTGATGGATGATGAAATTTCTATCTTTTTACCATTTAGCTAACTATTTTTAAAAAAAAAATAAATTTTTTTTCTGGGGTTGCAGGATTATATACCAACAGTATTTGATAATTTTAGTGCAAATGTATCGGTGGATGGAAGCATTGTGAATTTGGGTTTATGGGATACTGCAGGTATATGAGCTTCTTCCACTTGAGATTTCATGGTTTAATATTTTGTTTTGGTTATTAATTAATTAATATTTACATTTTTTTTCTTCAATTTTGTAGGCCAAGAAGACTATAGTAGGTTGAGACCATTGAGCTATAGAGGAGCTGATATATTTGTGTTAGCATTCTCATTGATTAGTAGAGCTAGCTATGAAAATGTTCTTAAGAAGGTTCATTCCTATTTCTATTTCCTTTTATGTTAAATTTTTTTCATTTTATTTTATTTTATTTGCTATTGTTTCTATTTTTGGATTCAAGTTTTCAAAAAGTGGGACTTTTTTTCTTTAGACTTTGTTTGCATGTTGTGGAGAAATGGAAGGAAAGGAAAATAGTAAGATGGTGCAAAACATTATGTTGTTGTGCTAAAGAAAAACTTTAGGTGAAATTAAATTTTACTATGCCCTTTTGATAAATATGTGTTTTTTGAAAAATGTTGAATAAAGTATGTATTTGTTAATTGTTTAGTATTTTGTTACAACTGTTAAAAGATTGAAATTTTGATTTTGAAATGTTGAAAGAAATTGATAGGCACTATAGCTTTGTTGACTTTTCTCTTGTTCCTGTCTATATCTACTTCAAGACAAGGAAACATAAGGGTTCAATTTGATAGACAAATGAACACATAATGTTAAAATGGATACATTATGAACTAATGTAATCTTTAAACATTAGTAGTGTTGTGATGTTTTATATTAATTTAAAACTTTAGTTTTAGAACTAGCTGTTCTAAATGTTACAACACATTTTAAGTAAAAGTATTATTATGATTTGATTGTTGTTGAACCGAGTGGTCGTGCTCAAGTGGTTAATGAGTTTCAGTATAAGGTGAATTGTTCGGGAGAACCCGAGTTTGAACACTGATTAGTGGATTATAACAATCTTTGGTCAGGCCAACCTCCAGATAATTAAGGCCCCTTTTCCTAGAAATCGGAGGGTTAAGGGTAAAAAGAAAAGTGACTTGATTGTTAAAATGTTATTTTCACATTTTTAGCTATAGATCGGTTATTCATTTCGACTTTCTTCATTTTTATCTTGCAGTGGATGCCGGAATTGCGTAGATTTGCTCCTAATGTTCCAATTGTTCTTGTTGGTACAAAGTTGGGTAAGCAACATTACATACAAAATATTGTACTTCTATTGGTCTGGTTTTTTTTAACTTAATAGAGGAAGAAGAGACTAATTATAAAGTATCAAATTGTCGATTTTAGATCTTCGCGAAGATCGTGGATATTTAGCTGATCACATGGGATCTAATGTTATAACATCTGCTGAGGTTTGGATTCTTTTATATTAGTCTTTTTCTCTCATGTTTTGGATTGGATAAGCATGAAGTACTTTCTATATTTACTACCTCTGTCCCTTATTATACGCTTCTTTTGCGTAAGAAATGTAGATAATAGATGTAATATGTTCCTAAAATATCCTTTTGTATATGAATGTGTTCAAATCTGACTTTTCATCTCTGAATACACTTAATAGTATTAATTCGTGTTGTTTTTGAAAACAAAATGTATTTAGTAATTTGAAATGAAGCTTATAGTCAAGGACAATTTTTTCTTCAAATGAGCTTATATTTAGGGACAGAGGTAGTATATAAGTAGAGAGAGAGGTTCTGATTCTTCATACATGATACATTATTTATAGGGAGAAGAACTGAGGAAACAAATTGGCGCCGCAGCTTACATCGACTGCAGCTCGAAGACTCAACAGGTAGCTGGTTTAAGTTTAATATTGAAATCCAATGATATCCTGTTTTTAACGATGTATATGTTGGTGTATCTTTACAGAACTTTATGACTAATAGTATTTTGTAATGTGTTTTTCATGATTTAGAATGTGAAAGCGGTTTTTGATACCGCGATTAAGGTTGTTCTTCAACCACCAAGGAGGAAAGAAATGGCAAGGAAAGAAATGGCAAGGAAGAAAAGGCAAAGAAGGTCTAGTTGCTCGTTTGTGTAAGTACCCTTTTGCTCCTATTGTTTGAATCAATCATACTTCCAATCATTGATCTTTACATTTGTTGGATGGTATCATATACTCATATTTACGTGTATAGTTCTAATTCAGGACTAATTTGAAAATCAAATAAGCTCTTGTAGCACAAGCACTTATCATATAAGTGCATATGCATAAACTATTTTTGTAATAAAAGATAAAATAAAGTACTTTATATAAGTTATAAGTTGTTTACAAAATCTATTCTAGAGATCTTGTGAAAATAAGTTAAAAACAAGCGCTATGCCACTAGATGGGCTCAAATAAGCCAATTCAAATGGAGTTTTAGAAGCAAACTCCTTTAAATTGAGACAAATATAAGAATGTGCTAATTTGCTCGAACAAAAGTCGGTTATATATGTCACAGTAATCATAATGTGACATATATAACACTTAATCAAAGCTAACACTTAGTCATAATGTGTCATGTTATATTTTCACTATTTTGTAACATTTACATAAATTTTTGCAAATGCAAGTTCCTATGGTTGGTGCTGATATAGTATCATACACATTTGACTGTATGTTGAGATGAAACTTTTTTTGATTGATCACAGAGGTATTGTGTGTGGAGGTTGTGCTGCTTAATGCACATTAATTGCATCCTCACCTACTATTGATATTATGGATGTTATTTTGCTAAAGCTTCAAGGTCAAATGTGGAATTCTGACATCTTGTGTAAGATAGTATTTCTAGCTATTTTAAGTTAACAAGGACCCTATTGGATTGTTAAGGGAATTTTTCATTCTCTTAGTTGTTTTGTTACTAGCCATGCTTTGTAGTATTATTTTATATATTACCAATTCATTATGCCATGAGAATTGTTATTTTTTCCTTGAAATGATTCATTTCCTCTATAATTATATTTTTCATTGAGTAAAATTTGTCCTTGATTTTGTAAGACGGCTCTCGAATACATATATCAATTTGATCATTAAAATTACTATCGAATTTGCAAGTGAAAGTGTTTAAAGGTCGATCTTTGACAGTCTCGTATGATATGAGTAACATTTGACTCTAGTAACATTTGATAGAGTCAGATTGTTAAAAATATTCACAATAATTTTATGGACCTATTTTAGCATCTTACAAAATCAGATGAATTTCGTGGATTACTCATTTTTCATTTGATATTCGTTTATTGATGATTGGTCAGCATCAAAGAATGCAACATATCTATATTTTCTAGAAAAAACAAACAAACAAAAATTAAAAGAAAAGGTTACTTCATGTGACTGATTCTGCAATTGATGTGTTGTGTTTGGTTGTTATGATATTTTGTTGTATCTGAGAACATATATGTTGTTTAAATTGAAACATGGAGAATGTTTTATGCACTGACATATATGTACATATATTTTTAAGACATGTGAATGTAAATTTCAGTCTATCATGTGGCTGTTACTCATTGCAGAAGTAGTTTTATTTGCACTTCGAAAGTGTATCCGATGTCTGATACGTGTTGGTGTTGATTATAAATACTTTAGATTTGATTTTAAAAAATGTATTTTTAATGAATAATTTGTAACTGAAAAAAATAATTTATATTGTTTTGATAATTTTTTATTTTTGGCGGTAAAATATTTGCTGTAATAAATTTAAACATAAGTGCTAGATTTCAAATTAAAATTTGAAACAGAACATCTAGATTTTAGATTAAAATTTGAGACAAAATTTAATATAAAAATATTAATATTTATGAGTCAACTGAAATACTATTTTGATAAAAAAAAATTATTTGTCATATTCATACAGATGTATCAAATTATTATGTTAATGCATTCTATCAAACTTCAAATATGGTGTGAACAATCATATTTAATGGTTGTCTCCTCGAGGATCCCACGTGATGTCTTAGTTTTATTGCAGTAGGGATATTTGTACCTTAGGACCCCACAAAACCTTATGAGTTTTTTTTTTTATTAAAAAATCTTATGAGTTTTGTTTGTATTTGGAAGACTTGTAAATATTAACTAAACAAAATTCTTAAAAGTTATATAATTTTTTTTTAATCTCTTACGATTTTTAAGTAGTTGATAAATTAAAAAAGTTAAATTTTTAATTTTTATAGAATTTATAATTTTTATAAATTATAATTTTTATGCGATATATAATTTGTATAAAGTTTTAGAAAATTACACAATTTATTTAAATAAAATATATTTATTTTATTATTATTTTTTTATCTATATATAGAATTTATTGAATTAATTTATTATATTTTATCTTTGTATAATTTTTAATATATTTAATGACTTGTATTGTTATTTAATAATAATTTAATAATTTTTTTATGTGGGTAAAGATAAGAATATTATTATTTTTTATTATATTCTTATTTGAGGTTGGTATTTTTTTTATACAATAAAAATTAAATTAACAATTATTTAAATCGGCCAGTCATCGGTCATGAAAAATTGGTGACAACGGAAAATTTAATTTCATAATTTTACTTGTGGTTTTTAAAAATTTATATGATTTATTGTAATTCTTATAAATTTATTAAAATATTAATTATATATTCAATTCTTGCTTAAAATTAAATTACTTTTTGGAAGAATATAAGTTTTTTCATCTCGATCTTCAATGTCTAGAAATCAATTAGTACTTAACTAAACTAAATTGGCTCATGTGGACCTATGTAGGAGAAAAAACTTCACCTTCCACAATCCTATTTTTATTTACAATATTTGGATTTGAGATATTACTTGAGTTAAATTAAATTAAACTAAACTCCTTTCCTTTCACACATTGCAATTTATGATGGATCTAGGATTTAGAAGAGTCGACCACATAATCTATTTCAAAATATATTAACAACGGTGGTTTTTAAGACATTGTTTAAGGAACTAAAAAAAAAGTAAATTTACATGATATGATGTAGTTTATGAATGTATTAAATGACGTGTTTGCTAAAAATTGTGATGAGTGATATATTTAAATATTAAAATTTAATTATATTATTTAAAAATTAAAAAAAATCTATTTTTCTTAATATCCTATAAATTTAATTCCAATTGAATTAATTTGGTTCAGATGAGTGAACTCTTATTGGAGTTTTGTAATTTAGTGTTGAGTTTAATAATTTAGTCTTGCACGTACAATATTGTTTTAATTAATGTAATGTACA
>JBBPBT010000899.1:4652583-4672430 GCA_037974875.1 Cicer bijugum | reverse complement strand
TTTTTTTTTTTTTTTGGATTTTTTATGACTCACTTTACAATTATTTTTTTGTTGGTATTTTGTTTGTAAAATTTGATTTGGGTTAATCATGGATTATGGGAATTTTGTGGCATTAGTTTTATTTTAATCATGTTAAGTTGTTGGTGCGAAGTATTCACTTACTATTAATCTATGTCAGAGATTTGAGTTACCACCTTTAATAGGTCTCTCTTCCCAACCATGTTTTTTTCTTACACAAAACTCATACTTTGTTTTTTGTTTAAGAGATCTAATTTAAGTTTCCTCGTATTAACATAATGTTGGTTCCACTAAATGTTGTGGCATTAGCTTAGCTTCTATTGAATGTTACAATTTTAGATGATATGTTGGAATTCAAGTGTGAAAAAGGCTGAAAATAAGTTAAATGATATCAAAACTTTAGGGTATATTCGGATTGATCGTATAAGATGGAATCGAATAAAAAAACTAGTTAGATTTTTAAAAATAGATGTTAATCTGGTTCTATTTCATTTCATTACTCTCTATGTTACCCTATACTGGCAATCCAAACATATACTTTTCAGCGGAGATGTGTTGTCTCTGTGTCTTGGTGGTGCCGATCCTGATCCATATTTTGGATTTGGATTGAAGAAAACTGAGTATGTCATTATGAGTAAGGATATGCAGATAGCTCTTTATTGTATTCTTTAGGTTGTTTTTGCTTGTGCTTATTTTACTTTGATGCATTCTAAGATGAGTCTTTTTGTAGGGTTGTTTTCTTAATCTACTATGAATAATTTTTATTTGACTACTTTTTTCAGGCAAGGGTACTTATGGAGTCAGGATTTGATGCATCAAATCATGCAAGTTCATCCCAAGATCCTCATGATGCTATTCCCTTATCACACTACTCAAACCAAATTGAATTTGGAAATCAAGAAGATGAAGAGGAAAAAATTAGTCATGATGAATATTTTAGAGTATTAGATGAGCTGAAAATTCAGAGTCACACATATGACACTGATGATAAGGACACAAACACACATGATGGTAACACATCATGCCTTGCAACATGCACAACTACTGATGATGATGAAGATGATTATCTATGGAAGAATTCTTTGCCATATGAAGGAGATGAAGAAGGAGGGAATGAACTTGGTTTTCTCACATCATGTGTTGGAACAAGATGGTATAGGGCACCTGAACTTCTTTTTGGTTCCACTAACTATGGTTTAGCGGTTGATCTTTGGTCATTAGGATGTATTTTTGCTGAGTTGTTTACATTGAAGCCTTTGTTTCAAGGAACAACTGATATAGATCAAATTAGTAGAATCATTAGTGTTTTGGGTGACATCAATGAGGATGTTTGGCATGGCTGTTCTAAACTTCCTGATTATGCAGCAATTTCATTTAATAAGGTGGAAAACCCTATTGGTCTTGAAGGGTGCATGGTGAACCAATTGGATGATGAAGTATCCTTTGTTAGAAGATTGGTTTGTTATGATCCTGCTAGGAGAGCCACTGCGATGGAGTTACTTCATGATAAGTACTTCTGTGAAGAACCACTTCCTGTTCTTGTTTCTCAGTTGCGGACTCCTGTAACAAAAAATGAATAAGACCAAGATTTTTCAAGTAGGTTTCATGGTTACAATGAAATGGATTGGGATTTTAATTTTGAGGACTTCAGATGATATGATCCACCTTGAATTCTATTTTGTTATAATTGTTAAATATATTTTTTAATTATTAGAAAATTTGAAAAAATTGATTTTAGTATTTAAATTTTTTTATTTGTTTTTAGTACTTCAAAATATAAAATTGTGTTTTTTAATATGTGATGAGGATGAAATTGATAAATGTGGAACTAAAATATAGAGATAAAAAACAAATTGTCAATTTTTTAGGGATAGAAGATACTTTATTATTAATATGTACAAAAGATATGAATTCAGAGGCATCATATTCATGGAATCGAATTCGTTATTTTTGTTGTTAGATTGGTATTTTATTTGCTAGTCGCTACTTGTGAAATATGCTGTTGGATTTTCTTTTTGGGCTAAGAAACAGAATTTTAGAATGCATGATTGAATAGTAAGCACAGTATAATATTTATCCTTGATATAGAACTTTTCATAGTTAAACTCGGGTTAGAACAATCATTTGTTCTACTTTAGTTGCTACTTGGTTGAACTACATATTAACAGAGTTCATTTCCCTTGAATATTGGATGGTTAAGACCGAAAAGGAAAAACTGTTTTGCAACCAAACCCAATTAGAGAAATAAGAGATTCTCACAACCAAATCAATGTCTACCCAACATGCTCATAGATAAGATATAGGTAAGTTGGATTTCAGGGGTTAATAAGGGATATAACTTAGAATCTCTTACAATCCTTGATTTTTCTTTTTTTAAAAAAACGGTCCTTGACAAATACATTACATTACATACAGTACGTGTTGACAAATACTATGGAAAACATAGATTTCCCCCATTATTTTTCTCATTGAACAGATTTTCCTATCCATGGACATGGAATCTCTTAGCTCAGACATGAGATGCTAGTATAGTCTGTGTAGCCCACAAAGGTATATTCATTCCATCACACTTGCTATCTGAATATACTAAGCCTATTCATACTAATGTTACACTAAAACAATGCATAGTTCCTGCCTTGAGCTTCTCCTTGCACTAAGATGGATGAAATGCAATCTGCTCATAGCTGAAACTATGATAGAGAAAACTATGCAAAATTATTGCAGTGAATGGAACTTTGTAAGAAGCTCTATTCCTGAGGAAGAAGTGCGATCTCAATTTCTTGAAGTGATTTTCCTTTGGTTTCCACCACATTTCTTTTTACAAAAAGTACTGCCATCATGCAGAATGTAGCAAACATAGAGTAAAGCAGTTGTGGACCAAGTTTCTCGAGTAAACGCAAGAACAGTAACCCCACAAAGAAATTTATCACCTGTACAAGACAAATTACAAATCTAATGAGAAGATGATCCATAAATAATGAGATTTCCTCTTCTTCTATGTCAATGTGAGAACCGATAAATACAGTTTCAGTAGTTGGCCAAAATTGTAGTATATTTTAGAAGGCATCTTTTTCATGATTCAACCATGGGGCACTGCACTTCTGATCGAAGGCGTGTCTTGATATCCGACATGTGTCAGTATCCAGCAGACACAACACCAACACATTAATTACATTCAATTAATTCATTTTCTCAAATTACTCATCTAGACTACATGGTGTGCAGCCAATATAACTATAACCGATTGGTAATAGAGAGCATAAATTATAAGCGGAAGAAAATTACCCAATGCACGGACATACAAAATGCCATGGCTTTGGCTCTGATTCGACCAGGAAAGATTTCTGTTAGAAGGAGACCTGGAACTGGGCCAGCTCCGAGAGCAAACGTAAAGACAAACCTGCATGTAAGAAGAAAAAACTTCAGCGTTCATTTTCCGGCAGTGTCTGCCCAAAAGACATGCGTGCAACCCAAGCTCAAGGTGACTGTTCCAAGTGACAATTGTGGACAGTTCACAGGGCTGCTAGGTCTGGACAATGGGATGAAGTCACGAAGAAATTTAGTGTACAAAGAAGAGCTGCAATCATACTTGATGAGTTTAGCTTACTGATTATTACCACCAAAGATTCTAATTACAGGCACAGCACACCATGGTTTTTCTTACAAAATACCAATCTTAACATAAATCTTGCCGAAATATCTAGGAAGATCAATTGCGAGCATCAGCATATTTTCGCTTTTACAATTCACACTGGTTTCTCATTTGAAATATGAATATAACTGCCTCAATGATAATTATTCTTTTTAGTCGAAGAAATTCTCTTTTGAAAAATCATCCACAATCAAACAGTGACCTTAAATGGTCAGTAGAAGCAACTTCTCTCCAGCTAAGATAACACCCTGTCACTATTTCTAGAAATGTGAATGTAAATAATTTGCAATACAAATGCATCTCTCAAGAGTCAATATCTGTAATCACAGTGAAAGCATACTTACAGTAGCATGCCACCAACAGATACATACAGCGCACCCAGGTGTGGTACTAGTGAACTTGCTCCTGTGGCTTGAAGGATCATTGATATCGCCTATACAGTACAAAATATATCAAATAAAATGAAGTTTTCTGATTAAAGGCAAGGTTAATGTTTATTATATATAACAAAATAACTAAAACACCGTAACACAACATAGGAAACTAGGTAGTTAATCCCAGATAGCCGTGCGTCGCGGCCAATCCCAAAAGTGGGGTAGCGGGAGAGTGCATTTTGGGATAAGCGGGATAACTGCTATTTTTTTGGACAAATTACATGAATAATACTATATAAATCTATATTTAATGCAAAATTAACAAATAACTCAATCTCTGAAACATTCGTAATTAGTAATAAAAATTCACAAGTCTTACTCTTAGTCAAAACATACATTGAAATACCAATAAAAATCAATGAAATAAAATGATACTAAGACTTTAACACAATGTAATAAAATAACTAAATATTAAAGCTCAAATGCATGTTCTAGCATAGGAATCAAAGATAAGCATCGTCTTCATTAGCATATTCTTCTTCCTAGGTGAAAGTTGAAACAACAAAACAGAGAAGGAAGAAATAATAGTGGAATCTGGCTGGGAAATGCTGAGATTAACTACGCCAGGATAGCGGGATCTTGCCGGAATCTTGTTTCACGCTGTCACAGACCACGCCATCGCGGTCAGACACTGCACCGCACCAGGACACGGGATCTCATCGGAAAACACTAGGATTAATTACCTAGATAGGGAATTTCCCATGCTTGCATAGTTTACATTCCAAATGATGGTCATCTCTTCATTATTTTTTATTGCAATTATAATTATCATTTATTTTTTCCTTTGTTATTAGATGTAGTTTCTATAGATAGTTTAGGTATTACTGGTTTTGCTCCTAATCTTCAGGAATTCCAATTATGGCTCATATATAGTTGTAGAGATTCATTGTAAAAATAATAATAATACAGTCACTCATATTTTTCAAGTTTTATAAGAAAAAACCAAGTCAGCACTTAAAAAAGGATAACTTGTCCTTGACTCCAATATTTTTCAAGTTTTATAAGAAAAAACCAAGTCAGCACTTAAAAAAGGATAACTTGTCCTTGACTCCAATATTTTGATGTGTGTGAAAATCACCCTTAATATGATAATATGCTACATCTGGATTATTAAAGAAGACAAAAATAATAATAAAACATCTATGCATAATTTACCATGCCAAAGAAACTCCAAAAGAGTAGAACCTTCCTTCCAAGTTTATCCATCAAAACCATCGAAATGATAGATCCTGAGGAAAGCAGGGAAAAAATCTTGCATTTGAGAATAGAATAACTCAATACTGAATCTATAACCTCACAATGAAAATGCCACTGTACCTGTCAAATTAGCCATTCCTATGCAGACGTTTGCAAAATCCGATGGCACTCCAGCTCTTTTAAAAACAGTTGAAGAGAAATAAAACACAGCATTTATACCAGATAGCTGTTGTAAAGCAAATAGGGTGGATCCAATAAAAACAACTGCAAAACGAACTCGTGAATAAAAGATGACTTTTGATACCTAAATAGACTAGTGACAAGCTAACAACAACGACATAGTATACACAACACTATCCACGAGACAGACTTCAAAAATTATGTACCTTTAGAATGATGGCCACGAAGCAATTCAGAGAACTTCACACTATCAGTATCGTCTCCTCTATCTACCTTGGATAACTGTGATATAGCAAATTTTGCTTCGGATACACCAAGAAGCCTTTCAAACTCAGCTTCTGCTTCAGTAATTCTTCCTTGCTATACGACAACACAGAAGAATGATCATGGACTATGAAAAAGAATAGAAGCCAAAGAGATGCAGGATGAACACTTATGAGTAGAAGCAAGAAGAAACCTTCATGAACTACAGAAAGACTAGGGCATGAATGATCCTCATTATCTGGCTAATTAAAAAGAACCAAGAACTATTGCAATTTACCAATATCATGCATGCAAGAGAAGGCTAAAAAAAGACTTGGAGAACATGTTAACCGTTAAACAAATGTCTACAATAAGTTGAAAATACAATGATAATATGAGATAATGTCTAATATGAAATAGTATTAGGTGCCAACCTTGAATAACCAATGTGGACTCTCAGCACAGAAGAACATAGCCAGAGCAAGTAGAGCTGCAGGTATGTTAGATACCCAGAAACAAACCCGCCACCTGAGTAACAAATTCAGGGCACATTTTAAAAATTATCAAGTGTACATTTCGATAATATGAATTTAAGATTAATATCATACCATCCAGAAATTTCTTTGACAGGGATTCCAATAAATAAAGCCCCCAATAGACCAAAGCATGTTGCAATCTGGATGAAGGCCCCATAGGTACCGCGCACAAAAGCAGGCGAAACCTGTCATTCAAGATAGCAATCACATGAATAACCAAGTAAGTTTTATCCTTGACAATGAGACAGATGCAACCATTTACATACCTCTGTCACATACAGAGCGGCAACAGGAGGACCCAATCCCAGCCCAGTCCCAACAAATAACCTTCCTACAAGCATGCCAAACAAGTTGTTTGTTGCTGCACTGAATGTTCAGAATTTTGAATGAGAATCATCCCTAAGAACTTATACTTGAAAACATAAAGGTAAAAATTGTTGCAGACCAAACTGAAATACATACAGGGGTCAGATGTTCGGTAAAAGAAACTTGAAAAGCAAACTGACTCTAGTATAATATATACAGCAACTTTAGTAAGAAAACTTAAGCCGTGCATCTAAAAATTGGCTAACTGAATACCCTTTCCACCAGTTATTCCGAAACTCAAAAACAGGTGACTTGCTCTGTTGTATTATTCCATTATCATAGACAGTATACTCGGATTATATGAAAGATGAAAAACATGTGTTCTTTTCTAAAAGTAACAAGGTAACATCAAAATATCACAATAGGAGAAGAGGCGCCATGGAAACCATAAGATGAGAAATTGACAATGAGGTGCATTAGGGATGGGGTAGAAAGAAGTAAATATATGTTATCACATTATAGAACACAAATAATAACATTATCAATAGAAAGAACCTCAAAGACTAATACTAATTATCCTCCTTGCAAAGGCACAATATATAAGTTTTAAAGTAACTTATAGAACACAACCCCAAATGCAAGAGGGGTAAAAAAAATGCAAGGAAAAATCCCATTTATTCTACACGCAAAAAAAAAACAAAAAAATCAATCAATATCTATTGGATCTGGAAGTATAACCTCATTGAAGCACCAATTATTATTGGCAAAGCAGACAACTGGAAAGCCCTTCGTCGCCCCACCCCATCAGCAATCCAACCACTCAGTAAACATCCAACTAAGGCACCACCAAGACATATGCTCACCACCAGACCTTCATTTGAAATCAACCCCAAAAAAATCTAATTAGAAGAAATTTAGTTATATATAATATCAAATTAAGCACAGGTTTTGGAATCTTATTTTTTACCTTCTGCCAAGGTATTTCCACTGAATCCAAGATCCATAGAAATGCTCTCAAGTGGTTCATTAACTACTCTGTAGAACTCGAAAAAATCAAACTATCAAAATTCAAGTCTTTAATGGATTCCCAATTAAAGCCAGAAAACTGAGGGGACGTGGAGAAATAGAAAATAAGGGAGCACAAACCCTAGATGGTATCCAAAGAGGAATGAAGAAATGGTCGCCACAAGTACATGTGGTAAAGAAAGCTTCCATGACGGACTCGAGGTTTCCTTATCCATGCAGTTGTCTAAAAGATCTATCAGACATATAAAACAGCATGGTTAGTAGTTACTGTGATTGAAGAACTAATAAAAAATATGCACTACACCACTAAAAGACATTTTTATCTATTATCATTTGCAGCACTGCAGTGCAGTTGATTGCAAAACTATCAACAATAGGGACAAAAGCAATAACATATAAAAGAAAGTGTTAGAATATTAAAAAATATCTTTTATATTATATTAGAGTATCTTGTGTTATATTATAGGATAAATTTATAATCGTCGAGATATCCTTAGAATATCTCTCATTATTATGATTTGTTTCTAATTTAGGATGAAATCTATATTTCTCTATAAATAGATATTAGTATTGAGTCTTTTGTAATCAAGTCAGCATAAAACTATTATCAATAATATTCATGCATTTATTATCTTCTCTCCTCCTTTTTTATGAAATCCCACAACTTCAACAGAAAGTATGAAACTGTGAAAGCAAAATCATTTTCAAGATTAGATGATTTTCTTTTCTTCTGAATAATGAAATGTTGAAAGGGTTATGCTGGAAAGGTGGCAATGATTTCACAGGTAGGTTATTTCCTTGAGGAGATATTTAGGTTAGTTGCTATGGTTTACAACAAAGTTGAACTAGTTAATTGTTGTCACATAACTTGAAGTACATTTGTAAATGCTCAATGCAGGAATACCTGAATTATCTTCCACGTCTTCCAAATTTGAATAATCTCTTGAAGGAGTGCGTTTGTACATTGAGGAGTTTTCTCGGTAATGCCCCCACATGCCAAAATTTCACCTATCAGCTTGCCGGAATTAGCCTAACCAAGAAGATTCAATTTTTATGCGTGTAGAAAAATAAACAACTAATAGGTGACATGAAAGATTAGAAAAGTGAACCAAATCAAAGTTTATGGCATATATGTCTTGCGAGACACTAAAATAATTGTTTGTCCCCTGGGAAGTCAAGTTAAAAAACAACCTGAGCTACAATATATATCTATCATCTTTCTCTAAGAACCAAGAAATAATTCTTGATTATTATAAATACAGTGTTCTATCAGCATTTCAAACAATCCTCTTCCAATTTGGGAGACAAGCCTGTCTATAAAACATAGAAGGAAGAAAACTAAAATCTTAAAGAACTATGTTCTGTCCAAACTTGAAGCTCGATGAAATTCAAGCATGAACTGAACATAAACAGACGAGCAAAATAATCCTCTACTAGAAGCTATTCTTCCCACTAGAAATTTAAAAAACTATGTTCTATCCCAACTCGAAGCTCAATGAAATTAAAGATTGAACTACACACAAAATGATCCTCTAATAGCAGACACTCTTCCCAAAACATTATACCTATTATCTGTTCACCTTTTCTGTTTTTACGAGAATAAATAAGGCCCGTTTACTTTAAGAAAGTGTTCCTATTTTAATTTCCTAAAACTCACGTTAACTTTACTTATTAATAATGAGATAACATATTATGAAGTGAACAAATAAACTGTCTAAATTTAAAAAATGCATATTTAACCATTGTCTAAATTGTTTAAATTTTCATTATTTTCGAAACTGCATCTTCACGAACTACCATTTCACTTTCTCTCTGTGATAATGGTTCACTTCAAGAGTCTCTCATCAAAGTAAAGAACACACATTTAAAAAATGAAAATAGAAATATTTTCACAAAGTAAATAGATTATCAAATGAAAACCATTGTTCTTTGCGCGAACTTTTAAGTTTTATATTAGGTTTAATTCATCTTTACAAAACCAACCTGTAAAGGCAGGTTGTCTTTCTTTATAAACTATTATAGAATTCTATCTTTTCTTTATAAACTATTATAGAAACTATTATAGAATTCTATCTCTTATCGACGTGGAACTTGAATTTTTCCCACTAGAAGCAGCTAGGTATCAGAGCCAGAGCAATTCTGAAAAATTTCTCGTCATAATCATACATCCACATAAATGCATGCAGTCAAAGCCAAAACTAACGGGAGAGGTTTCAAGCGCACAAAAACTTGAAATGCCAGCAACAATAATCCTTATAAACAATAGTACTAGGCAATTTCAACATCATCAGAATCAGATTCCAAACATCTCATAATTCATAGAAGTTTCAAGTCACAATAAGCTTATCCCTACTAATCTACACAAAATCACCGAAAATGAATCAAAGTAAAAGCTACAAATACGATTACTCTACAAATTAATCGGTTCAACCATCTTAAACAAATAGCAAAATCCAATAACAATACACTTTCCTTTTTATTTATTGAAAATAAATAATTAAATAAAACAATTCAGATTTCTACTACTCAACTCAGCAAAAACGCGTTCCTCTGTTTTTCTAACGAAACAAAACAAAAAGCGAGAAAAAACGTAACAGAAACGAAATCTATGAAAACTTGTTTAACAAAATGGAAAACGAAAATAAGTAAATCGGGATCAAACAAACAGGAAAATACGAAGGAAAATGAAATCACAGCTGAAAAACAAACGGCGGAATAGTATATACGTACCAATGAACAGAGAGCTCCGAATCCAATAGATCGCAGAGCTCTCTCTTTGAATCTGAGTGTGTGGCTCAGAGAGAGAGAGAGAGAGAGAGAAATCTCAGAGAGTTAGTTTGGGTTTGGAAACGGAATAATAAACGGTGGTGTAACAGAAACGGTAACCGCAAAACGACGGCGAAACAGAAGAGATGGTGCTATCGTGCGCCAGGTGTTGCTGGTTTGTGAAGGAAACAGAAAGAAAAAAAAGGAAGAATCCAGTACAATTAATCAGTGATGGTTGTTGGTTTGCGGTGAAAAAGAAAGAACACGAGCGTTAATGGCAAACTCATATATAAGCAACGGTATAAATTTTTTGTTGAGAAAAACTAATGAAACACCTCTTTTCTTTTCAACGTTCAATTTAGTATTTATTCTCTTAATAGCTGATTTAATGAGTCTACACTTAAAAATAAGTATAAAGCGGTAGAATAACTATATCCAATAAAAGAAAAATGTTGAAAAAAATAATACTTTAATACTCTTTTTAATGAGAAAACTTTTTATTAAAAAATTTAGAATGAAAGTAGGTATTCTTGACTAAAAAAAAAAATAGGTATTTACTTTTCAAAAAAAGTCATATATATATATATATATATTAATTTATTTATGGAAACATTTTAGTGATTTTTAATATCCTTAATTCCTAATTTGTAATCATTTGTGATTTTTTATCTGGCATCTAATTATTATTCATGATTTAGTTCACGTAAAGTATAGGATCCAACGTATTTTAATATTTATGTAGTTTAATATATAAATTGGACGGTGAGACACAATTCTTGATGAAGGCTAAGATGAGGACAGGTGTCTAATGTTGTGGGGATGAGGTCTTAAAATGTGTCAGCTCAACAACTCCTATTGGTAAAGTTGGGACCCCATATAGACCCATGCTCTCTTCCAATCTTGTCTTGTTTTTCTATATGTGCTTCCACCTGCTAAAATTTACGCGTGTACCATTAAGTTTTGTTTTGTGTGTTTTTTACTCAATTTAAAATTAGGTCGGAAGAATTTTTACTATTTTAGTCTGAATTTGATATTTAATCAAATCGAATCCAATAAGACATAGGTGAAATAAAGATGAGATAATACAGTGATTAAATTGGATTGATCTTATAATAAGTTATGCATAAATATTTTAAAAAACAATAATTAAGAAGTAATTTATTGTCTACATAATATGAAATAACACAGTTCATAAAAAATGGATAAAAGTTTTAAAAAATTATTTATAAAATCATTATTAAATGAAAGGTGGAGCTATGCTTTCACAAACAATGAAACCACAAAGGGCAAGAGCTTTGGTAAATATTCCAACAAAAAGTTTTGGATGCTGTGCATTGGCTCTAACACCAACGTCACAACAATATCAATTAATAATAGTAATTGCTTTCCCTATAAACTCTATCACAAGATAAACAATTGCTGCCATGCAAACTCTAAACTAACTTAGTAATTCTATCTGTGTCCACTACTAGGGTCAACCCAAACCTGTTCCCTTGTTTAGTCGGGTCAGATATGAAGACACATTTTTGTCTTTGATTTTTTGAGTTTGGATCAGACCCAACCTATAGCACACGACCCAAGACAGGTCAGTGAGACTATTTTGTACCTTCTAATAAAATATACTCTAAGTAAAACTTAATTAATTTTTGAGTTAATAGTCTTTTTGATCATGTGTTATAATAATTTTTGAACATATTAAAATTATAAAAATATATCTAAATATGTCATCTATTAATTATTTTAGTCTTTAAACATGTCTTTAATTAGTCAATTTAATTATTGAATGAGTTTTTTTGTTGATTAATTTAGTTTATAAAATCATTAGCAACAGAGATATTCGAAAATGTACGTCATTTTGATGAATCATAAACTATAATGACAATATCTCACATATTCGGATAATTAAATGGTTGTTCATTTTTAATTTTATTATTACATTTTTATGTTTATTAGTTTTAAAATGTTATTTAATTAACTTTTAATCTCACGAATCAATTTTTATTAATGACAATATTTCTAGTAAAATAAATTGATGATTAAGAATTGTTATTCAGTCCTCAGGACTGATGAGCTCATGGATCAATTAAAAGGCGCACTTATATTTTTGGAAGATTGATTTGAAGTTTATTGATCGTTAGATAAGAGTGAAGATAAAAACTTACTTGAGAGTGAACTTTATACGACTTATATATTTCACAGAACAATCCTCTACTTGAGGAGATAAAAACTTACAATCAACTATAAAATGATTAATAGAAGCTAGAGGCAACTTGCCATTAAAACAAACAATAATATCTTTGAATCCAGTTCAACAAGCACTTCGGTTAGGTGTTGCTGGCGTGCCACTTGCAAACTCCACCGCAAACCAAGAGTTTCAGCAGTTAAAGCATCAACAGACAGAATATCATTTTTTGTTGCTGTATAGACCACTTCAGAAGGGTGGTTCCTAAGCACCAGCCCCCAAACGGTACCTTCATCTTTGACAAGCCAGAATCAACATTAAGCTTCAACCACCCCAAAGGAGGAGGTTCCCAATTGAGACTAGCATGGCTAGTGTTCTGGTTCAGCCCTTGGCTAACATGGTTAGTAGTTTCCATGACTGAAGAACTAATCAAAAATATGCATTACACCACTAAAAAGACATTTGCTCAATTATCATTTTCAACACTGCAGTGCAGTCGATTGCAATCTATCAATAATCTACAAAAGCAATAACGTACGAAAGCAAAATCACTTTCGAGATTAGATGATTTTTTCTTTTCTTCTCAATAATGAAATGTTGAACGGATTATGCTGGAAAGGTGGCAATGATTTCACAGGTAGGATATTTCCTTGAGGAAATATTCAGGTTAGTTGCTATATTTTCACAACAAAATTGAACTAGTTAATAGATGTCACATAACCTGAAGTACATTTGTAAATGTTTAATGAAGGAATTCCTGAGTTATCTTCCATGTCTTCCAAATTTGAATAATCTCTTGAAGGAGTGTTTGTACATTGAGGAGCTTCCACATGCAAAAATTTCACCTGCCAGCTTGTCCGAATCAGCCTAACTGAGAAGATTCAGTTTCTATGTTTGTGTGTACAGAAGAAAAAAAATTAAAACTAATAGGTTACATGAAAGCATAGCAAAGACAACAAAATCAAAGTTTAATACATCAATGGCTTGTGAGACGCTAAAAATACTGTTTGTCCCATTGGAAGGAAAATTAAAATAACAACCCGAGCTCCAAAATATATCTATCGCCTTTCTCTAGGAACCAAGATATATTTCTTGATCGTTATCAAATACAGTGTTCTATCAGCATTTCAAACAATCCTTTCCCAATTCTTAAGGCAAGGCTGTCTATATAACATACAAGAAAGAAAAGAAAAGAAAACTACAATCTTAAAGAACTATGTTCTATCCAAAGTCCAAACTCGAAGCTCAATGAAATTCAAGAATGACTACACACGGGCGTGCACAAAATAATCCTATAACAGCAGCTATTCTTCTCACTAAAATCTTAAAGAACTATGTTCTATCCAAACTCTGGCGCTCAATAAAATTCAAGCATGAACTACACACACAGACACAAAATAATCCTCTAATAACAGATATTCTTCCCACTAAAATCATGATAACTCTTATATATCATTATTTCGCCTTTTTGTTTTTGAGAGAGAAAAGAACTGTCAAATTGAAAACAGTTAGCAGTTCTGAAAATATTCTCGTCCTAATCCAACATACACATAACTGCATTCTGTGGAAGCCAAAACTAACAGGAGAAGTTTCAAGCACTCAAAAATGTGAACTAGTTAGTTTCTCTATATATATTATAGAGAACTCATTGTATCTATTTACTTATCTTTTATTCAACATGAAACCGTATGAGTTTTATTATCCATCAAGCTCCAATGCTTATTTTTCTTATGAGATTAATCTTTAATCTTAATAATCTCTTTGACCTTGTAATTCCTAACATTATCAGAATCAGATTCCAAACATCGCTCATAAGTCATAGAACTTTCAAATCACTGTACTATAAGCAATTAAGCTTATCCCTACTAGTCTACAAAAATTACCAAAAATGGGTCACAGTAAAAGCTATAAATATGATTACTCTACGAATCAATCGATTCAAGCATCGCAAAGAAATAGCCAAAGCCAATAACAACACATTTTCTTCATTTATATTAAAATAAAATAACAATTCAGATTTCTACTACTCGACTAAGCAAAAGCGAGTTCCTCTGTTTTTCAAACGAAACAACAAAAAAGGCGAGAAAAAACATAACAGAAACGGAATCTATGAAAACTTAATAGAAAATGAAAATGAAGTGAATCGAGATCAAACAAACAGGAAAATACAAAGGAAAAAAATAGACAAAAAGTAAAATGAAATCACAGATGAAAAACAAACCGAGGAATAGTATATACGCACTCCAAATCTCATGGAAGAACCACACACAGGAACACCAGAAACAGGCAACGGAGTAAGAGCAGCAACCATCCCAGACATTTGTAAAACTAATTACTAACTAATGTTAGTAAGACAATTGGTCTTCGAGGAAACTAATACAAAGCACGATCCAAGGAACTTACCAGGCAAGTGAGCTGAACCACCAACACCAGGATAATAACTTGTATGCTTCACTCATCACTCATGAGCACACAAGACATAAGAGAATATCATAACTGGAGTTCGGTGTGTTAAAACCATTGACTATTCTCACCTAAAATTTGATACAGAGGTACACTTGCATAAGGTTAAAACAACATTATACAGGACAGACCCTTTACAATGGAAATTAAAACATCATTACTTCATGATACACACCAAACAACTCCAAGATTTCAGCATAATTTTCCATAATAGGCAGATCTGAATCAGAACCCATTATGATCCCCACACATGGAGAAACTACATTTAACAAACAAAAAAGAATTACGAAGTGTGTGAGTAACAAAACTTTAACTTCTAATAATTTCAAATAAAGCAATATTAAGAGTGGTGGTAGTTACAATCTTCACCATAGAGTGAAAATAAAGAAGGATGATTTTAAGCAATATATGAATGAGACAGATAATATTTTATGTTATTCACTCCAAATGTGGGGAAGAAACAAGACAACTGTTTCACCACTATAATCAATGCAAGTGACATTCTAAGAAAAGTTTATGAAACACACACTGAATGATAGGATTTTCTTAATAGGCTATAAAATCCAAAAAGGAAAAATGTCTAAATATGAAACAACTTAAATGTAAGAAATGAATACCGAAAGGTTTAGGTAAATAAAAAAGATCTAATTTTGCTTCAACAAGAGGAAAGAACGGGGAAAGTTCAATATAAAGTAATCAACCTATTCTTAGGGATAGAAATATGAGTTGCATCTTACGAAAGAGTGATAGCACATTTACGAAAGTAAAAAAAGAAACACATCTTCAAGAGGTTGTGATTCTTTTCATTGACTAGGGAAAGGATTTGACATAACTAAACTAATACATACTTCAAATATACATGTATCTTAAGTCAACTAAATTAGTTATATGGCTGCGAGCTATACTCATAGTACCTACTAAGTTATGATAAAGATTAAATGAAAGTGACTATAAAAACCATCTTTCTTAGTTGTTCTAGCAACATAAGATCAATAACTACAAAGATAGAGTATGACTGAAGAGAAGTTTGTTACTAACCAGCAGTCTCCAAGGACCTACCACAGTTATATGACCCATCTTCTGTTGATTTCTTATTTCTGAAATGTTGTCATGACAATGATGTTATTCATTTAGTCATGCAAGTGATTAAAAGTGACCCTTCCAGTCCCAAGTCTCAAATACATGAGCAAAGTGTTCTCATTTCACAACGTGCTTTTTTCTTCACTTTTCAGAAAGAAATCCATGCAAAAGGAACAACGAAAAATCAAGTTTCATTGGAATTCATCATGCATATATCAACAATTGATGGCCAGATGGTCCTTTACTGTTGCTACTGAGTATACTTTAACAGCACAAACATAATTGTTAGAGGCCACATATGTCATACTACGACTGAAATCCATGTAGCCAAGATTTTGAAATTAAATTATATCTTGAACAGAAGTATGTCCATATTTTGGCTCATAAAAATTCTTATGCTCACCATCAAAATTATACTAGCTTAATAAATGTATTACTTTATAAAGTAGCACAAGTCTCTAATTGTAACCTCATTCCCTTTTACACACAATGAAGTAAAATAATCAGTCCCATTACTCATAATTTGGGTGTCTCCCTTTGACAAAACTCCCACAACTTCATCAATTTATACTTTCATATAGAATATACTTTGTTAACTTTCTTTGTAAATAAACATACATATGCATTAAACATATGTACTATAGAATCAAATTCTCATAGAAGTACAATCAGATCTGGTCCGAAAATGGGAAAGGTCCCCAACTTCTACTTTGTTGCCAATGCCATCCACCTCAATGGCACTACACCCTGGCACCTTTTTTATATGCAAATCTTTCATCTTACTTCTCGTCTTGCTCGCATCTTCCCATCTGTCAGCAGAAGCATAAATGCTAGCAAGGAGTGAATGAAGACTTGAATCACTGGATTTCACTTTTGCTAGTGTTGTAGCAAGCCTTTCACCCATATCAGTATTGCCATAAGTTCTGCAGGCACTTAGCAAAGATCCATAAATTGGAACTATTATCTCATTTTTTTGGTCGGGTAACTTTCTTATCAACTCCTCTGCCTCATGTAACAGTCCAGCTCGACCAAGAAGGTCAATGAAACACCCATAGTGTTCTAAATTTGGCTCAATATCATATATACATGACATGGAATGAAATAATCTGCGGCCTTCTTCTACCAATCCTGCATGACTACATGCACTCAAAAGAACAATAAAAGTAACATCATCCGGTTTTGCTCCAAATGTTTTCATTTCTTCAAACAACTCCAGTGCTTTCTTTGTCTTACCATTCATGGCCAGTCCACAAATAATCGAAGTCCATGAGGCAGTATCCTTTTCCTTTAATCCATTAAAAACCTCCAAAGATTTCTCTATGCAACCACATTTAGCATACATTTCAATAAGGGAAGTACCAACCACAGCATCCACCATGATTCGGTTATCACGTACATAATCATGAATCCACCTGCCATGCTCCAAAGCTCCCAATTGAGCACAACATGTTAGGAGAGAAACCACAATGAACTTGTCAGGCTTCACTCCTCTGACTTGCATCTCCCCAAATAATGCAATTGCCTCATCAAAACAATTAAACTGGACATAACCATTAATCATAGCCGTCCAAAGAACAATATCCCTTGTTGGACTCTTGTCAAACAAATCTCTAGCTTGATCCAACTGACCACAATTTACATACCCAGTTACCATACTGGTCCAACAATTCACATTCTTCACAGTCATCCCATCAAAAATCTCACGAGCCACACTCACACATCCACACTTACAATACATGTCCAACAATGCATTCCCCATAATGGTCGTGAAATCCAATTCATTTGCGATATAACTGTGAATCTCCTTGCCAAGCTCCACATTCCTCAACGCCGCACAAGCGGTTAGAGTGCTCACAACAGTAGCTTCACTAGGCTTCTCATTGTTTTCCATTCGCATCTGCTGAAAAACTTCAACGGCCTCCCAGAATCTCTTACACCTGACAAAACCCGAAATCATGATGTTCCAAGAGACATTGTCTCTGTCAGGCATTTCCTCAAACATGTGTTTGAAACAAGCAACACGACCCAATTCAGCATACATGTCCATCAATGAGTTACAAACATAAGTATCAAAGTCAAGACCAGTCTTAATGACAAAAGCATGAACCTTTTCCCCTTGACCAACCTCACCCATGCAACCAATAGCCTTGAGAACATAAGGGTAGGTGTAATTATCAGGCCACAGCCCATCTTCCCTTAGTTGGTTGAATAGAGAAATGGCTGCAGTGAAAGTACCCCTTTTAACAAAGGATTTGATTAAGAGATTGTAGATGAACAAAGATGGGTGTTGGGTGTGGTTGAAGATTCTAAGTGCGTAGTGAAAGTCTTGAATTGAAACAGCCATGAGCTTGTTGAGGGTGTCCCTGTCTTGTTGGAGGCCAGTGGAGAAAATGAGAGTCTGAATTTGCTTAAGGTGAGACATTGATTTGCAGCTTTTGAGAAGAGAAATACATGTACCCTTCATTGCACTGTGTCAGTGTGATATCACATAACACAATGCTTCTCAAACCATATTTGTATTGTTGATACAAACAAACAGCAGACGGCGCAGTTCAAACTTTATCAATTTCTCATCTGTCGTAAATAAATCCAAACATCGCTCTTAAGTCATAGAACTTTCAAATCACTTATTATATAAACAATTAAGCTTATCCTTACTAATCTACAAAAATTACCGAAAATGAATCACAGTAAAAGCTATAATAAACTTAATAGAAAACGAAAATGAAGCGAATCGAGATCAAACAAACAGGAAAATACGAAGGAAAAAAATAGACAGAAAGAAAATGATATTACAGCTAAAAAACAAACGGAGGAGTAGCATATACGCACCAATGAACAGAGAGCTCAGAATCCAATAGATTGCAGAGCTTTCTCTCTCTCTGTCTGAATCTGTGTGTGTGGCTCAGATGAGGGGGATAGAGAGAAAGAGGGAGGAAAATCTCAGAGTTAGTTTGGGTTTGAAACGGAATAAGAAACGGTGGTGAAATGGAAACAGTAACCGCTAAACGACGGCGAAACGGAATAGACGGTGCTATCGGGCGCCAAGTGTTGCGGGTTTGTGAAGGAAACAGGAAAGGGGAGAATTCGGTAAACAAGTTAAAAAATAATAATAATAATAATAATAATAATAATAATAATAATAATAATAAAAAGAATAATTTCAAAAAACAAATAATTCTCATTTATCACAAATTTGTCTAGGTGTGATATAGTATATACAATTAAATTAATTAAACAATGATTTCAAGAATGTTGCAACCATTATATAAAGATTTTAAACATATATGAAAGCGGGACAATGAATTTTGTGTTGGAATTGCCGAAGAGTCATACATGATTCAATGTTACATAGATAATTGTGATTTGTGAATTGATTGATTAAGATAACATATTTCATTCGGATGAATATGGAGTATACTTTATACAAGTTGACTCAAATTTAGTTAAAATTATGTATTTTTGTTTAAATCTTTTCAGTCAATTCCTTTTGAAAAAAAATAACATCTAGAAAAATTCGAATAACTTTTGATTTTGAACTTTAAGATATCAAAAAATTTAATTATGACAACTACATATTCAATTTGTTAATCATATTTAAACAAATTTAATGTTTCTTAAAAAGATAAATAATCTTATTTATGAGTTTAATTTTATATTTGATTATAATAAATTAATAATTATTTAAAATATTTTTATTTAAATACGTATTAGTCTATCTTACGTTAATAGACTTAATATTTATAAAGAATATTGAATAATGT
>JBBPBT010000899.1:4639958-4650004 GCA_037974875.1 Cicer bijugum | reverse complement strand
AGATATTTTACAAAATATAAAAAATTTAACTCTTTCTCATTCATTTACTAAATCATAAAAAAAATATAAAAAAAAAATATTTTACATTATCAAAAATATAATTTCAAAAATATCTTTTAAAATAAATAAAATATGAGAGTGAATGAATAATCAATCATATATTTCTCAATAGTAAACTTACAAATAGAGAGTTTTTGATGCCTTACAATTAGAAAGCTTTTTGGTGCAGGTTAGGAGTTTTTTGACAACAGCTCCTATTTTTTATTTTAACTACAGCCCATAATTTTCAATGATAAGCATTAAACTTTCCGAATGAATTTTTTTTATAATTATTTTAATTAAAAATAATAATAATAAATTATAAAATTAAGAATAGGTGTTTGATGGTACATGGTGTGTAGGGTTTATAACGTCCTCGCCGTGATCGAAAACCAACCTGGTGGATCAGAAATTTCAGAAATCACCGATCTAGAATCTTCACAAAACAGTTATGACTTCGTCAAGAGACAGCGACCAATCACCACCGCACCATCACCAACCTCTCTTGAGCAGCCTCGTCGTCCGTCCTTCCCTCAACGACAATTCACCTAGCGGCGGTGCTCACTCCAACGATTACGAACCTGGTGAACTTCGCCGTGAACCTCCTCCTCCTCCTTACTCTCGCTCCGATCGATTTTCTGATGACGCTGGTTTGTAATTTCTTCCTTTCATTTCCCTTATTAGACTGATTTTCTCTCGTTATCGGATTAGGTTTTTCAATTTTCAATTTTCAATTTTCAAATTTGGAATTTATAATTTGGATTTGTTCGTGTGATTTATTTATTATTTATTATTTTTTGTAATTTTGTTTGTTTTGATGTCGAATGGAATAGCATAGTAATTGTGATTTGAGAAGGTAATGATTGAGATGATATAAATTTGGAATTGTTTTCGAAGATTGAGCTATGAAGATTGCTGCATCTAAAACATGAAAACTATGTTTTTTTTTATTGGAATATTAGCATTGGATTTTATGGAAATATCAACTTGATTGCAGCCTATTATAAAGCATGCTTTTGAAGTAGAATTAGTTAGTTTATCTTGCTATTGTTTTTGAAGATTGGGCAATGAAGTTGAAGATTTTGATAACAATGTTTTTTGTTTGTGTAATTAGCATCCGATTTGATTGAAATATCAACTCGGTTACTGCTAAGGGCTAACACTAATAGTTCAGGGACATATAATGTTGGTTGATGACAACAAATTGTTGGAGTAATTAATATGAATTTTCTGCATGTTGTTGTGAATATTGGTCATCTCTTGAAGTTGTAGATTTTATTTTCGTTTTGTTTTTGCAGCATCTAAAACAGGAATTCAGGAAAACAATGTTTTTTGCTTGTAGTTAGCATTGGATTTGATTGAAATTTCAACTTGACTACTACTACTAACACTAATGGTTCAGGCACATGCATTTTTGAATTTTCGGTCTGTTGTTGCTGTGAAATATTGTCCATGACATGATTTTTTATCATTGAATAGGTGTAAGAATGATTTTGATTTTGAAGTTGAATTTGGTTTATTTGGGGATTATTAAATGCGTTTTCTGTCCATTGTTGTTGTGAAATATTTCCATGACATGATGTTTTTATTATTGATTAGGTGAAAGCATGATTTTGAAGTAGAATTAGGTAGTTGAATTTGTTGTATTTGGGGGTTATTAAATGAATTTTCTGTCCGTTGTTGCTGTCAAATAATGTCCATGACTTGATTTATTTATTATTGAATGAGTAAAAGCATGATTTTGAAGTAGAATTAAGTAGTTGAATTTGGTTTATTTGGGGGTTAGGTGGGAGGTAAACTCCCATTTCTCGCGTTTTTTAATAGTTGAGTTTTGACTAATGCTAATAGGTAGAGTTGCTGCCATGTGACTCGAGGTAGTAGTTTTTAATTCCCAATCTCTTGCAATTGCAAAGTAAGATTGCCCATGATAGATCCACAATGGGTCTGGGTCATCCCTGGATCCCTCTTTCATGGAAGCTATATGACATTGAGGTGCTCTTTTTAAGGACTGATTATGTGTGTCAATGTCGTTTTCGTTAGACATGCTGTCTATTCATTATGTGCATACAACACATATGGATGCCCTATCGATTATGCAATGTCAACAGTGAGTAAATTTTGCATTTGTGTGTTACAGCTTTGATGTTGCCTCAAGTTCTTGGGCTTTGAGGAAGGCATGTTGCTTTTAACTCAGCTTTGGATCATGGTCTGGAAAAGTTTTTTCATTTTAAGGAGTTAATATTTGTGTTGGATGATGGTAATTGTCCATTCTGCATGAACTTGTGCGTGGGTTATGCAGCACAATATCTGCTGCTTGGGTTCTCATTTTGCAGGGTCATGGGTATTTGTTTGGTTTTTGGGTGTCTGTGAAGGTAAAGACAGAGTCAAGTTTAATGGAATCTGGTATACAATTTGAAGTTATTGCCATACATGGTACTGCATGGGCAATGTGGTAGAACTTCAATATGATTACAGGATTTGTAGAGGACAGACATTGACATTTACAAGTCGTTTTTGGTGAATAACCTTAAGTTATAACCAATATTTGGTCGGTATATGTAGGTTCTGCAGCAAGAAATGTGTGGGTGTGTGAGTTCATAGTTTACTACCTTGCAGAAGCTGACCTGACATTGTGGAAAGATAATCCTTACTGATGAAAAAGTTCATGGTGTCATTGGTCATATGTGGTTTTTTTGTATTCAACTCCTGGTTATTTCAATTCCATCTACATTTATGTGGTTTACTTATGCGATAGTCCTTGCAATGATTGTTTTGGATGGTGGTTGTCATTTTACTTTCTGTGGATTTTTCTTCTTTGGTTGATTAATTAGAGGGATAATCAGACGGTTATTTATTTACAACATGGAAGGCTGCTTTCAGAGTAGTTATTCCACAATGGAAGTTTAGGAACTTCTGTTGAATCCTTAATATTTTTCATATTGATGCATTAACTTGGAGCTTTGATAATAATTTGATGCGGTACAGAAAAGGGATGCATATCTTCTAAAAATGAACTGAATCTGATGCACTTCTCCATGTCTGAATTCTTTCTGCTGATGTTTTGAAGTTATTTGGGGACATAGTTTATTCCAGCAGAGAGGATAATTCATTTCTGGGATCATTGTACACGGCTTCATTGGTTTTTTCTGCCCAGGCCATTCTTGTGTTTGGCTTGCTGCTAATTCATGAATTATGTTTCCTGAATTGACCCTTTGCAGACTAACAAATATGGTCCCTTAGAGGGGTCCGGCGAGTTGTTGACGGGGGCAGGTTATTAAACCTCGGGATTGGTTGCGCTTTGGGAATGGTTGTTGCTGGTTATTTCCTTGTGGCATGCATTCTGATTGTGCGATCTGGAGTTTGATTGCTTTCTAAAGGGTGAAATGATATTGGTCTTTTGTTTATCACGTCGGATTAGCTTTTTGTAGAAGTTTTCTCTAACTCTTGACTCCGAAATTTGAAATTGGATTTGATATTTCAGATACTTAGGTTAAATGGTTTCTGTATTTAACTATATCAAGGTCTATGGTATAGCATTCAAACATAGAGAGAATTTGGATCAAGGTTATACAGGAGGTAACTCTTGTGTTAGTGGAAAGCCTTGCTCATAGAGCCTGTTTTTATTATGGTAATATGGATCGGGTTTTTGGGTTGTGACATTGAATTATTGAAGGTGTTATGTAAACTTCGTACGCTCATCACGTTTTTTGTTTTCGTATCCATGAGGATTAGCCCTGTCCGGTGGTAACCTTTATTTGAAATGTCAATCTGATTATATGGAAGTTGCATGATCACAATGTTTTGGGCCTACTATAGATCACATTGCTAAATTTTCCCTCACAATGTCTTTGTTTTCCCAGGATATAGATTTCGTGCAGGTTCCACATCTCCCGTTCACCGTAGAGATGCTGATCACCGCTTCCCTTCTGATTATAATCACTCGTCACGAAACCGTGGATATGGTGGTGGGAGAGATCATGGCAGATATCGAGACCCTCCACCCCCACATTTTCGTGGTAGGGCCGGTGGCAGGCCAATTGGTAGAGCTTTTGATGGGCCTCGCTATGGTCATGGACATGCAAGAGGTGAAGGCCATGGTAGAAACAATCCCAATGTGCGTCCTAGGGAAGGGGACTGGGTTTGTCCTGATCCAGTGTAAGTCTTAGTCTTTCTGATTGTGACGAGGCTTGCATAGTTGCATTATCATTAGAATTTGAATTTCCGTCACTTTTATCAATCTTCTGATTGGCTTGGTAGATTTATAATTTAGAACTCTGGTTGTTAAACATCTAAACAGTGGCATCATTCTGAGGATATCTTATCGATTTAGCTTTATATTCTTGCAGATGTGGTAATCTAAATTTTGCAAGACGGGACCATTGTAACAACTGTAAGAGGCCTCGACCTGCTGCTGCTGGAAGTCCTAGGAGGGCTTATCCTGCTTCTCCACCACTTCATGCTCCTCACAGACGCTTTCCTGGACCTCCGATAGACCGCTCTCCAGAAAGGAATGTCAATGGCTACAGATCTCCTCCTCCTCCTCGTCCTTTGGGAAGGGATGGTCTTCGAGAATATGGATCTGCTGCTGCTCTGCCACCACTCAGACACGAAGGTAGGTTTCCAGAACCCAATGCGCATAGAGAGCGTATAGATTACATGGAAGATGCATACAGGGGGAGAAGTAAGTTTGATAGGCCACCTCCATTGGATTGGGATAACAGAGATCGGGGCCGAGACGGTTTCTCCAATGAAAGGAAAGGATTTGAGAGAAGGCCACTTTCACCACCTGCACCTCTTTTGCCATCACTTCCTCCCCATCGCAGTGGTGCCGACGGTGGTGGTAGGTGGACTCGGGATGTGAGAGAGAGAAGCCGGTCTCCCATAAGAGGTGGCCCACAAGAAAAAGACTATCGTCGGGATACATTCATGAATCGCAGTGGAAGAGATGATAGGCGTGGTGGTGGTGTGGGACGTGACAGAGTTGGAGGAATGTATTAGCTGCTGCTGGTGGTGACCTGATGTATTCTGTGATGTAATCTTTAGCTTCATTTAAATATTGAGCTATGTCTAGAATTTGAGGTTAGTTCCTGAATCTCCATTATGGAGCTAACCCATCGGAAAACAAATTTTTCTCTCTTTTTGGTGATAATGCATCGGAAAACATTTTGATAGTATGCACTGAAATGCATGGTTTATTGCTTTGTTTCGTACCTTATGAGTCTTGGATGACATGGTTATTATTATTTTTACCTCGAAACCTGGTAAAATATTTGGATTGAGGAAATTTATTGAGATAATTGTTTCGTTCTTTGGATTTTTAAAAATACAATGGCTTATGAAAAAAATACTTCGATTCTTTTCATAAAGATTCTATGATTTTTTTTCTTTTTATAAAGATTCTATGATTTTTTTAATATGTTAAGAAAAATTGGTAGTGTAATTGATGTGTATGATTATTACTAAATTATCATTCGTGTATAGATAAATTCAAAATTAATTTTTCATATTCAAAGACAATTTAAAATTAAATTTTCAAATTCTAAGACAATTTAAAGGTATATGTACTATGAAATGATTGAAAATAGAGTATAAAATTAATCTTGTGAGAAGGAATAATCTTTAATTTTTCTTTTGAAAATAATTGAATTGATATAAAAGGCCCCAGTTTATGCATAACATGAAACTGATACATTTTGTAAAAGAAAAAAAAACATGAAATTGAAACATGACTTCATGAGAATAAAAGACAATTCTAATTCTAAATGATTAAGTGAAGTTCATGAAGTCATAACATACTTAATAGTTTAGGTTCGATTATTGACCAATATATGTAAAAACCATAACAAGCAACTCAATAGTTTAGGTTCGAGGTTCGAACGCCGAGAAAGTTATATATAGAAAGTCTAAAGTTCAAAGTATGTTACAAAGATTTTCCTCTCTCCTTAACATATATACTAACCATTGATAACTATATTTACCTTAAAAAATAACTAAAAAAATCAAACAAAAAGAAATGAGATTTTTTAGATGAATATAAGAGAGGAAAGTATATGGAACTTGATCATCACAAATGCCACCACTATATAAAAGCAAAAAATAAGTCTTTCATAGAGATTTTAAAGAAAAGGCACCAATGTTCAAAATTCTGAACTATCCACACACACACACACAATCAACTCTAAAATAGAGCTTTCTTTTTCAATATCAACCTTTTTTTTTTTCCATTAATTTCTAGTATTATTCTTTCACCCTTTTATCTATATCAGCAAATCTTTAGTAGCACACAAGAAATTGGTGTCTGTGACCAAAAAACTATTTAGATGTATCTACAATCATTCTTTTTAAGTTTGATAGGTTTGTTGTTGTGAGGGTCAATAGCTACTGAGCAAGAGACTCGTCGCGTGTGTTTAGTCCTCACCAACTTCCAGACAACATTTCCGCGCGACTTAACTTCTAAGACAAGTGTCATCGATATTTTACCATTGTCTGCCAAGGTGGCTAAGCTTGCACCGGCGCCATACAGCGGAACCTTGCTTCCTTGTAGGTTGACCAACACTGTTCGGTGACTCTTTCGCTGTTGATGATATTTCTTCAACTGTAGCAACACGAAGATTAACAAGGTGTTGTTAAATAGTGGTGTGCTATAGCATAGCGAAATTTAAACAAATCAATATTGATCTGCAATATGCTATTTAATACAAAATATTGTCAAATAGAGGCTATAATGCTATAGAACCGTTGCGTAGCAGAAATTGAACAAACTACTATTTTCTGCGACCCGCGACGGAACACTCGTTTAACAGTAAGATAGAATGGTGATCATTATCAGGTGTCAGAATACTTCTGACATCTGATTATGGTCATAAATGCTTCTTGAGAATTTTATCAAAATTGTTTCTAAATCAGTTATAGCATAGGTCAGTGTTAGAATATTTACCTCGCCTGTTGCAACGGTAATCTCAGAATACATAAGATTCACTGACTTGGAGCTGACATAAATGCCAAAAAAAGTTGCAGGGTTATGCACAGACATTCTCATCGAACAATTCACTGTCAGCATCTTAGTTGGAACTCCAGTCATGTCAGACCCTTCTCCGAAGTAAAAGTTATGCACTGTCAAACTCTGTAAGAAGTGATTCATTAGGTCACCTGGTAAATTTATAAATAGCATATAAGATGAAGATGAATAACAAACAAATGCATGATACTTAAAAGTTCCATTCTTGTACAGAAAAATTGAATATGCTTCTCTTCACATATCTAACTTATAACCATCAATGAGAAAAGGGGACATGTACTGCTAGTGTAAACTAGTTTTACACAGTCGTCATATGAGAATCCATCATTTTGCAGTTACTTTAAAATTGTGATTACAAAGTGGGTTTATGTGACAATATCATGAGATTTTGCACACCAGAACAAGGGATCTACACTAGCAGAAAAATTGGCACCAAAAAATTATATATATAAAAAAGTTGGGAAGGGTATTCAATGCCTTCATAAAGAAGGTTATGCAAGTTTTGCTCAAACTCAATATATTACCATGGTACTAGTGTGCTACCAATATAAGTCATCACCAAACAAGTATTCACCACTAAATCAGAATGATGATGTAAAATCTATACTGTAAAGGCAACATCACAAAATCCATTGTGGTGAATAATGGCTTAGCCATTAACTATCAAGTTCAGTCACATAGATCAGTGACTGCATGTTTGGATTGACAATGAATTCTGCAGAATCACAGTGTGCCACTGTGATTTTGGCAAAAACGCCGCTTTAGACCTTCAACAAATTCAAATTACGGTGCAACCATAATTTCATCAAACTCACAGTTATTTCAAATATGCACCGAATCACACCACATGATCATATATTTTCCTGTCTCATCAAAATTCCAAAAGGAATATCTTCAAAAGTATAATGGATAATAGTTTCCTTCTAACTATAATTAAAAAACATTATAAAGTTTGTCCTTAGATTAAAAAAACAATTAAACATTTATCATTATTATAAACCTTAAAAAGTCCACCATTTAAAAAAACAATTATAAATCAAGTAGTCATTCCTTAATATTAAAATGAGTAAACCTTCAATTTAATCTCTAAACTATCATTTTCTCTCATATTTGATACCTGAACTATAGAAATCTAATAAGTATTCCCACCAGAATGAAATATAAATAAAAATAGTATCTAAAAAGTCAATGTATCTGATTAAAAATTAATACCAAATACATCAACTTTACCTAAATCATTTTCACTTGTATTTCATCCAAGAGTATTAGTCCCAAAACTATTATTCATCCATCAAGTTAGCCCCTCAGTAGTTTATGGACCAAATTGACGATTTTTGGTATAAAAACATACAAGGAACATATATTGCAAGGAAGATCATTATACCTTGACACTAAGCTGAGGTTTGTAATGTAAGCTAGCAACCCAAATGATGAAACAAAACACACTAAACACCAAAAGAAACCCAACAAAAGCAATGAAGAATTGAGTCCTTCTAGACAAACCCTTATCACCATCATAAAATTCACCATAACCACTTTCTTCTTCAATCACCTTAGATTCAATTTCAAACCACCCTTTATCATCATTCCTTTTTCTATTCTCTTTCTTACCACCCACAAAAGAGTTATTGTTATTATTATAACCACCAGATATTCTACTAGAAGAAGAAGCTCTTGAATGATGAACATAGGATTGATGTGAAGGTGAATTCATAGGACTCGGCTGCATAGTGAAAGATTTGTTGTCACCATCATCATGAGAGTCTCCTGAAGGACTTTGAACATAATAAACGGTTCGTTTTGGTGATGGTGATGATAATGATGGGTCGAAACTCGTGACATCAGAATCATTTTGAGCATGCATATTCAAATTTTGAAAATTAAATGAAAAGGGCACTAATGAATCTTTGAAAAGATGCAAAATTCAATGACACCCAGATGAATTTTTTTGAGGAAATGATACTAAGATGATAAAAATGTAAACTTTTTGGTTTGATTTGTTTAGGTTTTAAAGTTTAGGGTTTACATTCATGAAAAGAAGGTACTAATAAATCATTGAAAGATGCAAAATTTAATGAATAACCAGATGATTTTTTTTTTTTGATGAAATGATAAAAATGAAAACTTTTTGGTTTGATTTGTTTAGGGTTTAGGGTTTAGATTAATGAAAATGGCACTTATAAATCTTTGAAAGATGCAAAATTCAATGATACCCAGATGCATTTTTTTTAGGAAATGGTACAGATGATAAAAAATGAAAACTTTTTGGTTTGATTGATTTTGGGTTGGGATGAAAATTGTGTATTTGATGAAGTGAATGAAGAATTTGAAGAAAGGTTGAGAAAGGGTTATGAGTGTTTGGGTTTAGTTGAAGAGGGAGTGAAGCATTGGGATGATGGGAAAGAGTTGGAGAGGAGAGAGAGATACAGAAGAGTGAGTAACAGAAAATTCAACTTAATACGACGTCGTTTGGATTGTCAAAAGTTGTCATTTGGAATTGGAGAAATATGGACAAACATGTGAATTCTCAATTCTATCCCTAAGACTTTGTTTGGAAGCCAGAAGGAAAATGAACGACAATATAATGAAAAAAATATAGAGAAGAAAATGAGATGAAAGGATTACTGAGTAAGATTTTTTTGTCTTCTAAACTTATTTCCTAGTTCATTTTTTTTTGCTAATTTATTGAGAACATTTTTTATTAGAAAATATTATTATGTAGTTTTTTCAACTATCAAACATACAATTACAAAGAAAATCGAAAATCGGTTTAGAATTGAAAAAATTATGGGTGTTTATAGATTTATGAAACACATAGATTTAGCAATTTCAAAGCTTGCACATTTATGAAGTTAAATTTTTTTTAAAAAAATTAATAGGTTAAATGATCATATGGTAAATCTATTTCATTGCATATTACTATTTCTTTCTTTTTTTTTTTCCTCCCAATTTGTAAGGATAATCAATAGAGTGGTGTCACTTAATTAAA
>JBBPBT010000899.1:4599456-4610029 GCA_037974875.1 Cicer bijugum | reverse complement strand
ATGAAGTGGAGAGTCATTTGATGACTATTTAAAAACAAAAATAATTTGTATGACCAAAGACAAAAGAAAAACTTCTTTTTGTTTTTTTTTTTTCTCGTAAACATATATGTATCTTAGTCTTCTAGATAAGATTGTAAAAATAAAATTTTAAATAAATGTGACGTTGTGTATACTCAACTAAAACAATATGTGTATTATATTTAATTATAATTTTCATTATTGATAAAGTATTAAATAATAATTGACTAGTATATATAAACTGTTATAAGTATTGTTAAATTACATAATATGATTATTACTATTTTTTTTATATTATGTAAATTCATAAGTCGTACGTAATTCAGGAGCCAAAGTTATTAAGTCTTGAGTTGGATCACTCACTTAACCATGTGTAATGGCTTTCTCTGTGATATTTCTAATATCGACCAATTGTTTTTGGAAAAAAGAATTAGTATGAACAAACAATCATTTATGTAAATTAGGATACTGTGTGGTCCACACTATGTGTAACCATTTTCAAGGGCATTATAAATGATATCTTGGTCTTTTTGTTCATTTCTACTTGTTATTTTTGTTCCCACTCTACAAGTTTTGAGGGACGATTTTGGTTATAAAGGGAACAACATTTATTTTATTCACGATGATATAGATAAATTTAATGATAATAGTGTTTCATTCATTCTTACTCAAAGGCATTTGATCACTTCATCGATAGTTGGGGATGAGATGGTGTTTTATTTTGCATGTGCCAAAAACTATTAGATATTTATCGATAACAATGGTGTTGAACACATGCAACAAAATCTCATTTGTGGTGAGAAATTTATTTGTTTTTGGTGGTTTGACTCAAATCTCAGTGTCTTGTTCTTTTGCTATAATTATGTTACATATACAAGGTGTGTATCCATGCATAGTATATAAAAGTTAAAAAAAATTGTTTGATACCATTGGTTTTAATATGCAATTTTGATACTACAAGTTCTACCCCTTTTCCATGACAGTATATGAAGTAATTTCATTTGCAAAAACTTAATTTTTATACTTTTAAATTTATAAAAACTTATCAATATATATTTATATATTTATCTTTATAATTGCAGATAAGGAATTAAAAAGTTGTTTAAACATACTGACAAATGATGTTTCTTTAAATATAATAGTAGACCGTTGTCTGTCGTAGCGGAAACTTAACTGACATATTAAAACAACAGTTGGCATGCAAAGGAAGAAGAGGATTTGCACATATATTAGACATAGACGTTGTATACAATACGTTGTATCGGCAACAAAACAATTGGTTTCTCTATTTTCAGCTTGTCAAAAGAATCAACTTGCGTGGGAGATTGCATAATTTGTCGATGGACAACCAAATGTAGTAAGTATTTTAACTCATACATTATTGAAGATAGTGCAGGAAAGAGGTGGTCCCGTAACCAACAACTCTTATGCTTTATTTCTAGGTGGAAGACAATCACACTTAGATCCATTTAAATCCATGTATTGGGTTGCAGACTTTTGTTATTACGTATTCTATATATAAAGAAGTCTTGAATAGTTTGTTGAGTACTTTGCTAAAGAGTTGTTGAGTACGTGGGAGATTGCATAATTTGTCGATCGACAACCAAAGGTAGTAAGTATTTTAACTCATACATTATTGAAGATAGTGCAGGAAAGAGGTGGTCCCGTAACCAACAACTCTTATGCTTTATTTCTAGGTGGAAGACAATCACACTAAGATCCATTTAAATCCATGTATTGCGTTGCAGACTTTTGTTATTACGTATTCTATATATAAAGAAGTCTTGAATAGTTTGTTGAGTACTTTGCTAAATAGTTGATGTACTAATATGATTTTCATATTTGTTTATAGTTATGTTATGCTTATTGTTGTGTAATAGTCATTGTTGGTTATGTACTTATAAAATTTATGCATTGATCCTTCTTGAACCTTTATTTATACTCCTTCAATATTATGATTTTAATCACTTTGTATAAAGTATATTTATTTATATTTATGTTATGCTTATTGTTGTGTAATAGTCATTGTTGGTTATGTACTTACGAAAATTATGCATTCATGCTGCTTGAACATTTATTTATGTTGATTCAATATTATGATTTTAATCACCTTGTATAAAGCATAACTATTTTAATTTATTGGTTTTCATTTTAAATTTGTTTTGGTATGCTATATACTATATCACATATATCCTCATAAATATATGTGTACCTTAGTCTTCTAGATAAAACTGTAAAAATTAAATTAAATTTTACACGTTGAACATACACAATTGAAACAATGTGTGTATTATATTTAATTGTTGTGATTTTCGTTATTGATATAATATTAAACTCTTATAAGTATGGACAACTTACATAATATGATTATTACTATTTTTTTTAATTATTATGTAAATTCATAATTCGTATGTAATTAATGAGTCAAAGTTATTAAGTATTAACTTGGATCACTCACTTAACCATGGGTAATGGTTTTCTCTTTGATATTCTTAATATTGACTAGTTATTTTTGGTAAAAAGAATTATTATGAACAAACACAATCATTTATCTAAATTAGGATACTTTGTGGTTCACAATATGTGTAACCATTTTCAAGTGCATCCTCTGATCCTTACGTAAATATTATATCTTGGTTTTTTTTTCATTTTTACTTGTTATTGTTGTTCCCACCATACTATGTTTTACATAATTCCCAGTTCCGAGTTTCCATAAGTTATGACAAGTTATTGTGTCACGTTTTAAGGGACGATTTTGGTTAGAAAGAGAACAATATTTATTTTATTCACGATAACATAGGTCAATTTAATGATAACAGTGCTTCATTTATGCTTACTCAACTTAGGCATTTGATCATTCATCAGTAGCATGGCATGAGATGGTGTTGTATTTCAAGGAACACGGAAAGTATTAGATATTTATCGATTACAATGGTGTTGACCACATGCAACAAAATTTCAATTTGTGGTGAGAAATTTATTTGTTTTGGTGGTTTGACTCAAATCTCAGGTAGTGTCTTGTTGTTTTTCTATAATTATACATGTTACATATACAAGGTGTGTATCCATGCATAGTATATAAAAGTCAAAAAAATTGTTCGAAACCATTCGTTTAAATATGCAATTTTGATACTATATATGAAGTAATTTCATTTGCAAAAACTTAATTTTGATACTTAATTTGTAAAAACTTATCAATATATATATATATATATATATATATATATATATATATATTTATATATTTATCTTTATGATTGTAGATAAAGAATTAAAAAGTTGTTTAAACATAGTGCCAAATGAAGTTTCTTTAAATATGATATAGTAGACCGTTGTTTTTTCGTAGCGGAAACTTAACCGACATATTAAAACAACAGTTGGCATGCAAAGGAAGAAGAGGTTTTGCAGATATATTAAACATAGACGTTGTATACAATACGTTGTATCGGCAACAAAGACAATTGGTTTCTCTATTTTCAACTTGTCAAAAGAATAAGCTTGCATGGCATATTACAAAATTTGTGGATGGACAACCAAAGATAGTGAGTATTTTAACTCATCGCAGAAAAGAGGTGGTCACGTAACCAACAAAGAATTGATGACTGAGGTAAATAATTTTTTTACTGTTGATACATGTATTCAAACTCCCGATCTGTTTTGCGCTAACTACCGCTCTTATGCTTTATTTCTAGGTATAAGGCAATCACAGTTAGATCCATTCAAATCCATGTATTGGGTTGCAAACCTTTGTTATTACGTATTCTATATACAAGGAAGTCTTGAATAGTTTGTTGAGTACTTTGCTAAATAGTTGATGTACTAATATGATTTTCATATTTGTTTATAGTTATGTAATGCTTATTGTTGTGTAATAAGCATTGTTGGTTATGTACATACGAAATTAATGCATTCGTCCTTCTTGAACCTTTATTTACACTGCTTCAATATTATGATTTTAATCACTTTGTATAAAGCATATTTGTTTATAGTTATGTTATGCTTATTATTCAGTAATAGTTATTGTTGGTAATGGACATACGAAATCGATGCATTCATCCTACTTGAACATTTATTTACATTGCTTCAATATTATGATTTTAATCACCTTGTATAAAGTATAACTATTTTAATTTATTGGTTTTCATTTTAAATTTGTTTTGGTATGCTATATACTATATCACATATATTCTCATAAACATATGTGTATCTTAGTCTTCTAGATAAAACTGTAAAAATTAAATTAAATTTTACACGTTGAACATACACAATTAAAACAATGTGTGTATTATATTTAATTGTTATTTTCGTTATTGAAATAATATTAAACTGTTATAAGTATGGATAACTTACATAATATGATTATTACTATTTTTTTTAATTATTATGTAAATTCATAAACCGTATGTAATTAATGAGCCAAAGTTATTAAGTATTAAGTTGGATCACTCACTTAACCATGGGTAATGGTTTTCTCTTTGATATTCTTAATATTGACTAGTTATTTTTGGTAAAAAGAATTAATATGAAGAAACACAATCATTTATCTAAATTAGACTACTTTGTGGTTCACAATATGTGTAACCATTTTCAACTGCATCCTCTAATCCTTAGGTAAATGTTATATCTTTGTTTTTTTTGTTCATTTCTACTTGTTATTGTTGTTCCCACCATACTATGTTTTATATTTTAGCCTTTTTGTTTTTTCACACAAATACTCTCTTCTACTTTTTAGTGTTGTCTTATTCTTTTTGTTGCTTTCATTTTTATTCATTTCCTTCCTCTCTTTTATTTTTGTCTCCCATGGTCACCAAAAGAGCTCTGTAGTTGCATTAAACTATAATAATGCAAAACATAATTCTCAGCTCCGAGCTTCCATAAGTTATGACAATTATAATGATAGCAGTGATTCATTCATCCTTACACAACTTAGGTATTTGATCACTTCAGCATGTGGATGAGATGATAATGTTGTATTTCTCAGAACACGAGAAAGTATTAGATATTCATCGATAACAATGGTGTTGAGCACATGCAACAAAATCTCATTTGTGGTGAGAAATTTATTTGTTTTGGTCCAATCTCAGATAGTGTCTTGTTCTTTTACTATAATTATACATGATGTTGTTACATATACAATGTGTGTATCCATGCATAGTATATAAAAGTTAAAAAAAAATTGTTTGATACCATTCGTTTTAATATGCAATTTTGATACTACAAGTTCTACCCCTTTTCCACAATCGTATATGAAGTAATTTAATTTGCAAAAACTTAATTTTGATACTTTTAAATTTGTAAAAACTTATTAATATATATATATATATATATTTATATATTTATCTTTATGATTGCAGATAAGAAATTAAAAAGTTGTTTAAACATACTGGCAAATGATGTTTCTTTAAATACGATAGTAGACTGTTGTCTGTCGTAGCGAAAACTTAACCGACATATTAAAACAATAATTGGCATACAAAGAAAGAAGAGGATTTGGAGATATATTAGGCATAGACGTTGTATACAATATGTTGTATCGACAACAAAGACAATTGGTTTCTCTGTTTTTAGATTGTCAAAAGAATCAACTTGCGTGGGATATTGCGTAATTTGTCGATAGACAACCAAAGGTAGTAAGTATTTTAACTCATACATTATTGAAGATAGTGCAGGAAAGAGTTGGTCCCGTAACCATCAAATAATTGATGACGAAGGTAAATAATTTTTAGTGTTGATACATGTATTCAAACTCTCGGTCTGTTTTGCGCTAACTACCACTCTTATTCTTTATTTCTTGGTGGAAGGCAATCATAGTTAGACCCATTTAAATCCATGTATTGGGTTGCAGACATTTGTTATTACGTATTCTATATACAAAGAACTCTTGAATAGTTTGTTGAGTACTTTGCTAAATAGTTGATGTACTAATATGATTTTCATATTTGTTTATATTTTTGTTATGCTTATTGTTGTGTAATAGTCATTGTTTATATTTATGTTATGCTTATTGTTGTGTAATAGTCATTGTTGGTTATGTACGTACGAAATTTATGCATTGATTCTTCTTGAACCTTTATTTACCGTGCTTCGATATTATGATTTTAATCATTTTGTATAAAGTATATTAATTTATACTTATGTTTATTATTGAGTAATAGTCATTGTTGGTTATGTACTTACGAAAATTTATGCATTCATCCTGCTTGAATATTTATTTATGTTGCTTCAATATTATGATTTTAATCACCTTGTATAAAGCATAACTATTTTAATTTATTGGTTTTCATTTTAAATTTGTTTTGGTATGGTATATACTATATCACATATATCTTCATAAACATATGTGTACCTTTGTCGATAAAACTGTAAAAATTAAATTAAATTTTACACATTGAACATACACAATTGAAACAATGTGTGTATTATATTTAATTGTGATTTTTGTTATTGATATAATATTAAACTGTTATAAGTATGAATAACTTACATAATATGATTATTACAATTGTTTTTTAATTATTATGTAAATTCATAAGCCGTATGTAATTAATGAGTCAAAATTTTTAAGTATTAAGTTGAATCACTCACTTAACCATGGGTAATGGTTTTCTCTTTGATATTCTTAACATTGATTAGTTATTTTTGTTAAAAAGAATTAATATGAACAAACACAATTAATTCCACTTCAATCCATGTATTGGATTGCAATTGCCTTTGTTATTACATATTCTGCCTACAAGAAGTCATTATAATTATTGTGTACTTTGCTAAATAGTTGATTTATTAGAATGATTTTCATATTTGTTTATAGTTTTCGTATTCTTATTGTTCTGTAATGTTTGTTTATGAACGTTCTGTAATATGACTTTGTTTTGTGTTATTCTGTAATATGCTTATTGTTTTGTAATATGACTTTGTTCTATAATGTTTGTTTATGAACATTCTGTATTGTTTGTTTATAATGTTTGTTTACCGTGGATAAAATAAATAAGTAGCTAATGGCAGATAATTGATAATATATTAAGTTAGATGGTTTAATTTAAAAGATTTGATAAAATTAAATATTAAAATAGTTAAAAGATAATTAAATAACAAAAAAAATACTTTTAATTAATATTTAAACTTTTTGAACTAAGATAATAAAGATAAAAGTGCTTCATTCATCCTTACTCAACTTAGACATTTGATCGTAACTGGGGATGAGATGGTGTTGTATTTTGCAGAACATAGAAAATATTAGATATTTATTGATAACAATGGTGTAGAGCACATGCAACAAAATCTCATTTGTGGTGAGAAACTTATTTATTTTTGTGGTTTGACTCAAATATCAGGTAGTGTCTTGTTCTTTTGCTATAATTATACATGATGTTGTTACATATACAAGGTGTGTATCCATGCATAATATATAAGAGTTAAAAAAAAATTGTTTGATACCATTCGTTTTAATATGTAATTTTGATACTACAACTTCTACCCCTTTTCCATGATGGTATATGAAGTAATTTCATTTGCAAAAACTTAATTTTGATACTTTTAAATTTATAAAAACTTATCAATATATATATATTTATATATTTATCTTTATGATTGCAGATAAGGAATTAAAAAGTTGTTTAAACATACTGCCAAATGATGTTTCTTTAAATATGATAGTAGACAATTGTCTAATATGATAGTAGACAATTGTCTATCGTAGCGGAAACTTAACCGACATATTAAAACAACAGTTGGCATTCAAAGGAAGAAGAAGATTTGCAGATATTAGACATGTATGTTGTATACAATTCATTGTATCGGCAACAAAGACAATTGGTTTCTCTATTTTCAGCTTGTCAAAATAATCAGCTTGTGTGGGAGATTACGAAATTTGTCGATGGACAACCAAAAGTAGTGAGTATTTTAACTCATACATTATTGAAGATAGTGCAGGAAAGAGGTGGTCGCGTAACCAACAAAGAATTGATAGCTGAGGTAAATAATTTTTTTAATGTTGATACATGTATTCAAACTTTCGGTCTGTTTTGCGCTAACTACCACTCTTATGCTTTATTTCTAGGTGGAAGGCAATCACAGTCAGATGCATTTAAATCAATGTATTGGGTTGCATACTTTTGTTATTACGTACTCTATAAACAAGGAAGTGTTGAATAGTTTGCTGAGTACTTTGCTAAATAGTTGATGTACTAAAATATGATTTTCATATTTGTTTATAGTTATGTTATGTTTATTGTTGTCTAATAGTCATTTTTGGTTATGTACGTACGAAATTTATGCATTCATCCTTCTTGAACCTTTATTTACATTGCTTCAATATTATGATTAATCACTTTGTATAAAGCATATTTGTTTATAGTTATGTTATGTTTATTATTCAGTAATAGTTATTGTTGGTAATGGACGTACGAAATTGATGCATTAATCGTGCTTGAACATTTATTTACATTGCTTCAATATTATGATTTTAATCACCTTGTATAAAGCATAACTATTTTAATTTATTGGTTTTCATTTTAAATTTATTTTGGTATGCTATATACTATATCACATATATCCTCATAAACATATGTGTACCTTAGTCTTCTAGATAAAACTGTAAAAATTAAATTAAATTTTACACGTTGAACATACACAATTAAAACAATGTGTGTATTATATTTAATTGTGATTTTCGTTATTGATATAATATTAAACTGTTATAAGTATGGATAACTTACATAATATGATTATTACTATTTTTCTTTTAATTATTATGTAAATTCATAAGCAGTATGTAATTAATGAGCCAAAGTTATTAAGTATTAAGTTGGATCACTCACTTAACCATGGGTAATGATTTTCTCTTGATATTCTTAATATTGACTAGTTATTTTTGGTTAAAAGAATTAATATGAAGAAACACAATCATTTTTCTAAATTAGACTATTGTGGTTCACAATATGTGTAACTATTTTCAAGTGCATCCTCTAATCCTTAAGTAAATATTATATCTTGGTCTTTTTGTTCATTTTTATTTGTTATTGTTGTTCCCACCGTATTATGTTGTATATATTAGTCTTTTTGTTCTTTCACACAAATACTCTCTTCTACTTTTTAGTGTTGCCTTATTCTTTTTGTTCCTTTCATTTTTATTCATTTCCTTCCTCTCTTATATTTTTCTCTCCTATGATCACCAAAAGAGCTTTGTAGTTGCATTAAACTATAATAATGCAAAACATAATTCCTACCTCTGAGCTTTCATAAGTTATGACAAGTTATTGTGTCAGGGACAATTTTGGTTACGAAGAGAACAATATTTATTTTATTCACGACGACATAGGTCAATTTAATGATAACAGTGCTTCATTTATCCTTACTCAACTTAGGCATTTGATCACTTCATCAGTAGCGGCGGATGAGGGGATGAGATGATGTTGTATTTCGCAGAACACGAAAACTATTAGATATTTATCGATAACAATGGTGTTGAACACGTGCAACAAAATATCATATACAAGGTGTGTATCCATGCATAGTATATAAAAGTTAAAAAAAGTTGGTTGATATTAGTGGTTTTAATATGTCATTTTGATACTACAAATTCTACCTCTTTTCCATGATGGTATATAAAGTAATTTCATTTGCAAAAGCTGAATTTTGATACTTATAAATTTGTAAAGTTGTTTATAATTGCAGATAATGAATTAATAAATTTATCTTTATAATTGCAAATAATGAATTAAAAAGTTATTTATACAAACTGTCAAATGATGTTTCTTTAACTATGATAATAGACTGTTGTCATAGCAGAAACTTAATCGACAAACACATAGATGTTGCAGAAAGTACGTTGTGTTGGCAACTAAGGCAATTGGTTTCTTTGTTTTCATCTTATCAAAAAAATCAACTTTTGTGGGAGATTCAAACATAAAGAATCCACATGTATCTAAACTCCTAGTCTATTTTGCGTTGATGACCACTCTTAAGCTTTATTTCTTGGTGGAAGGCAATCACATGTAGATCCATTTAAATCCATGTATTGGATTGCAGGCTTTCGTTATTACGTATTCAATATACAAGGAAGTTTTGAATAGTTTGTTGAGTACTTTTGCTAAATAGTTGATGTACTAACATGATTTTCATATTTGTTTACTGTTATGTTATGCTTATTATTTTGTAATAGTAATTGTTAGTTATGTACGTACAAAATTGGTGCTTTCATCCTGCTTGAACCTTTATTTACACTGCTTTAATATTATGATTTTAATCTCCTTGGTACAAAGCATAACTATTTTAATTCATTGGTTCCTATTTTAAATCTGTTTTGGTATGCTATATATTATATCACATATATTATCGTAAACATATGTATACCTTACTCTTTTAGATAAGACACTAAAAATAAAATGAAATTTTAAACAAATGTCACATTGAGCATACACAACTGAAATAATGTGTTGTAATTTTCATTATTGATATAATATTAAATAATAATTGATATATATATATATATATATATATATAAACTGTTATAAGAATGATTGACTTACATAATATGATTATTACTATTTTTCTTTTA
>JBBPBT010000899.1:4546290-4561278 GCA_037974875.1 Cicer bijugum | reverse complement strand
TTATATTTTAAAATTTCAACAATATTATTCTTTTTTATACAAAAATTCAAAAAAATCATCAAAATTTTCAAGCAAAACCCATAAAATCAATAATCATTTTCAATATAATGCAAATTTTATCAAATTCATAACTCAAATATTCAAATACACTCATATTTTCATCTATAACAACATCAAATAAAGAATGAAAATATGAGTTTATTTCAAGATTTAAGATATGGATTTGATTAAATTTGTATTTTATTGAAGATGATAATGAATTTTATGGGTTTTGTTTGAAAAATTTGATGATTTATTTGAATTTATGTAAAAAAAAGGACAACATTGTTGAAATTTTAAAACAAAAAATATCAAATTGTCACTTAAAATTAAAATAAAGGACCAACTCGGAAAAAAAAAAACGATACATGACTAAAACGTTACTTGAAATTAAGTTAAGGGACCGCAGATGTAATTTAGCCCATAAAACTTAAAAATTATTAGAGCATCTCCAACATGAATTTAATAATGTTTATTAAATACAGTCTATTATAACACATCATTTTGAAGTAATTTATTCATTTTTTATTTCAACCATAAACTCAACATAGTTTATTAAATAGGTCCACTAACGCGCGGTTATAAATTTATTATTATTAATAACTTAATAAAAAATGTAATCATTATAATTTAATTATTATTAAATTATAAAAGTATCGTTCCTTTATGAGAAAACTGACACAAAACTCTCGTTAAAAATTGAATTTTAATTAACTACACATTGACGACGACAAACTTATTTAACTATTGTTGGAGATGCGTCTCTATATGAAAAAATTTCCTGTTAAATTGATAACAATTCTGTATATGGTTTTTATATTATCTATTTATTTGTTCCACTAATCTAATTATTATTTGTTATCATTTATTTTGTCATATCTTTTAAAAAAATTCTTATATCTAAAGTTATTAAGTCGATACAAAATTAAGACTTTGGAAAACTTTATTTTTCAAGTTTTGTAGTGCATAACTTGCTCTAGAAATTTTGAAAAAAGTTTTCTGTTAGTTTCAAAAAACTTCGAACCCCCAAGTTTTTCATAATTTTATTTTTTTAATTTGTTTATTTTTAGTGGGTGTTGGTGTTAGACGACAAGAAAAAAAAAATTGTACGACGAGTACCAATGCTGATATTTCATCATTTTGATGGATCCTCCTTTGACAAGGATTCGACCCACAACATCTGAAGGAGAAATTGATTTATAGTGGAGGAGGATCATGAGAGAGAGTAGAGTCATATATATATATGATCAAGGAGAGGAGCATGTACAATTGGAGGTCGATGTTGCTATGTAGGATGAGTTTGTATAAATGACATATGTACATGATGCTATACAAGAAGAGAATGAGCATGTGGATGAGGGTGTACAGTCACAGAGGCATGAGGACCATATGCTGGAATAATCTGTTCAGCGGGAAGGGGAGCTTACACAGTATCATGGAGGATTGTATGATATGCTTGTTCTTACACGATATTGATATAATATTTCTGATAGACTGTGGTTTGGTCAAGTATGTTAAATTAATTATTATTTATGGTGCATTAAAAATATTTAAATTAATCATTATTTTTGTTTTATATTATATTTTAATTTCACATATTTTATTTGTATGTTGGAGCGATCAATGTTGAAAATAAATGTTTAGGGTAAGAAGTTGTAGCAATTTACTCCGCAAGTACTCCCACGAGATATATAGACGTGAGTGAATTCGTCTGGATTAGACCCACTACAACATGATAGTCTAAAGGTCGTCGACAACAACCTTATTTTTGAATTTATGGAGAGATAACACTATGAGACTTCATCATTTCATTTTTCATTTGGTGAAAATATGATTACTTTTGATGATGTTGTCAATCTATTAGGCATTCACATTAGGGGTGAGTTATACAGTCCACTACCCGGCCTATATAGAGTTATGACATGTAATCTTGCCATTAATTTATTACGGGTGTCTGTTGTGGAGATATGAGAGGAAACTAGAAAAACAAGGGGTGTGCACTATAGGTTGGATTGGTTGAATAAGGTCTTCAAAATACAATATGCTAATAAGAGATTTCATTCTATTGCTAGGGTGTAATAGCTAAATTTAGTATGGAGTACTATTTTCGCAGATAAGAGTCATACATTAGTTGATGCAAAGTATCTTCTCCTCCTCAGATATTTGGAATATACTAGTAGATACACTCGAGGTCTTGCTACACTCACAGTGCTTTATGACTACATGTTAGATGTCAGTTGTTACGATACAAAATAATTGGGTGAATAATGTTGGTATTATATTATATATATTTTTATGATTATTATTTATTAATTGTTATTATTATATTTTATTAATTTTTATGACTATTATTTTTATATGCAATGTTGTTGGATTTACGAATATTTTTCAAATTTTTGTGAAAGAGGAGACCTAGGCGGTGACATGTAGTGTGTTGCTAGGATGGATAGATAGAGGTATAAACAAGAGAAAGAGATAATCCCTAAGTACAAACAAATGATAGGTGCACTGAAACATGTTGATGTCGCATGAAGACCATGGGAGAATCGTAGAGACATTGTTCCCTTCGATGATATCATGTTATACACTAGTTACACCCAATTGTGCATTAAAGTAATGATATATTTTTCAGAGAGGTGTTTGAGATAATTTGACTATACTCAACATATTTCATCACCACCACCTCTAGTTCTTGATAAATTATCCAATACAAATATGGAGTGGATGAGATATTTGACCTCTGTGACTAAATTATATCATAAGATACATCCAACTACATATCCATCAAAGTGCTATAATGGATATTTGGAGTGGTTCTACAAAGTATTTCATCCACTTTTAATGCGACTAGATAGTGTACCCTATTTCCAATTTTTGATGTCTCAACCACCACCATAGCAGTTTGATCTTATACAACGGAGGTTGGAGGTACATAGTGTCGACCAAGACAACGGCATATATAGTTATTTTTATAGAGTTTTATATATAACGTGTCATAACACTAATTAATAGTTTTTAATGTTATTTGTGATGAATATTATGTTAGGGAAATTTCCAAAATATATCAGGATTTTTCTAATAGCTATATTAATGTAGCAAAATTAAATAATTGAATGTATCACTTGGTCAAGTGGTTGCAATGATTGAGTTTAATTCAAACCAATGCATCTATTAAGTTATCAAAAGTTGCAATCTTTCACAAGAGTTGTTTTCTTTCACCAATTGGTATGAGTTGAAGAGTTGTTTTCTTTCACCAATTGATATGAGTATCTCTATAAATAGAGATATTTTAGAGGCAGAAAGAACATAAGATAAAACAACACAAATTCATGTTACATAAGTCAAAAATATTTTTGAGTCATTTCTTCTTTTCTCTAGTGCACGAGAGTAAACGAAGAAACTTTATTCTGTAAAACACCGTTGATCGATATGTTTGATGTGAATGTGCAATTCACTTCAAGGATTCCAAAGTATCCTGAAGGGGATTCGCTGGTTAACCCATTTGCATCCAATATATATAGATTGGTGGGGGCGAATCGAACCTAAAGCTTAGATTAATACACACGCTTTGAAATTTATTTGTGCAACATTCATCATCATCGAGTTCATCATCTTCTTGTTCAGAATTTGCAGCATATCCCTAACAAAAGATCCAGCATATTATTATTTGTAACAAATAGACCTAATTTTTTTTTGTTATATTTTTTTAAATAATACTACTTTATAAAATAATAGAAAATATAATTTCATAAGAAAAAAAAATATCATTTGTTATATATAATTTTCCGGTGCATTGCACGGATTTAAATTCTAGTTTTCAAATATATCTAAGTTAAAAACAACATAATCAAGGGGATTAGAAATAAAACATTTCTCATATTATTTGCAAATCTTGCTTCATTCTAATTATAGTTCAACACATTTTGTGGCTCACCGAAAATTAATCCAAATAGCAGATGAAATTAACAAAAGAAACTATAACCATTAAAAAGGTAGTTGTGCATATTATTCCATAATATGCCAATTTCTACATCCATTAACTAATTAATTGTTCTTAGTCAAAAAAACTAATTAATTGTTCTTTTTTTTCTCCAATCCGTTTATAAATTTTGTGCAAAGGGATGGTAGAAAACTAAGGGATAATAACTACTACTATACTTAGAAATTAAAATTTTTCCTTTTTCATTTATGGTAATCAATTGCATGCATTAACCTCTCATCCACTCCTTCATAAAACAAACTCAACAAATTACTTCCTAGCATGAAACCAACACCACCATTTTCTCCTTCATACATTCAAACCAAAATTCATTGTAACATAACACTTTAGAAAAAAAAAATTGGTGACATTCTTTAACATCACATTAGATTGAAAGTTCAATATCCAAATTATTTAATCCTTTGTTTTTTATTTTATATAAAAAACAGAGGTGTGGAACTAAAAGAAGGTCTAATTAGCAATGGTTAGGGCTTTTAGTCACCAAGTCAGCATGCAAAAATCAAAGTCTTTTCATTTTAGGAGAATGTTTGAGATCCCTGGCAAACATATTCAAGGTTTATTTGATAGGGATCATGATGAAGGAGGTGATCATAGTGATAATAAAGTTTACTCAAAAAGCTTTGAATCAAGATCTACAAGTGATCAAACATTGGAAATTCAACCAATAGGACATTCTCTTAATAATGATCTTATTCAACTACCAAATTTGGGTGGTGAGATAGCTAGAATGCCTCCTAAGCCACCAACAGGTGTATTTTTATTTTCCTTCTACATTGTTTTAAGTTTAGATTGTAGTTAAATCAATTTGAATGTGATAAACTTAGTTCGGTTAAATAGATTAATTAAGTGCTTATAACATAAACACTTATCTTAAACTTTTGATTAAGATTACTTTGACATGATATGCAATTTTTATCATAGTCTCCATATATAAATCTATCATATTTTTGTTTTAGGTTCTATAATTATTTTTGTTAGTAATTGTTGTACATATAATTTTTATTTTTTTTATTCGTATTTTGTTTTAGTTTTCGTTTAACTTATTTATGATGAAATTAGTCCTTATAATACATAAAATATTTAATTTGATTTTAGTCTCTCATATACACATAACTTAAGAATAAAATAATATTAGATATATTATACGAAGTACTTTCATCATGAATAAATTTAATAGAAACTAAAACAGAACAATAAACATTATTAAAAAAAAATAGTATATTTGGAGCATAAAAAACCAAAAACAATTTATAGAAATTAAAATAAAGAATGATATATTTGAAGGAACTAAAAATATATACAGGTATTTTTTTCAGTTTTCTTGTTCATGAAAGAAATCACATAAGTTGCTTAATATTTTCTTTTATGCTTTTATTCAGAATCTGAAATGATGAAGGAAAGGTTTGCTAAGCTGCTTTTAGGAGAGGACATGTCAGGTGCAGGAAATGGTGTTTCTTCAGCATTGGCTTTGTCAAATGCCATAACAAACTTAGCTGGTATATATTTCTTTTTTCCTCTCAAACATTTATTTTTTTAATGAAATTTCCATTAAGTAATCTTTTTTTTTTCCTTTTCTTTTTCTGATTCAATGTAGCATCTGTTTTTGGAGAACAATCAAAGTTGGAACCAATGTCTCAAGAAAGAAAAACTAGGTGGAGAAAAGAAATTGAGTGGCTTCTATCTGTGACTGATCACATTGTTGAATTTGCTCCATCACAACAAATAGCTAAGGATGGATCAACCATGGAGGTAAATAGTCTAATCTAATTGTTTCTTTGTGTAGTATGCTTAAATTCTTTAAGATTTTATTTCACATTTGATAAGGATGAGTTATTCGTTTCGCTCAATTATAAACGTTGAGTTTCGTTCAATTATACGCTCAATTAAATTCTTAAGATTTAATGTAGATCATGACCACTCGACAACGAAGCGATCTTCTCATGAACATTCCGGCGTTGCGCAAACTCGATGCAATGCTCATTGTAAGTAACTAATTTTTTTTCTGAATCACTAGTATTAGAATGGCTTTGTTTCATCAACTTTGGACTATAAATAACTTGATTAATATGATATTATAGGACATTTTGGAAAACTTTAGAGATCAAAATGAATTTTGGTATGTGTCTAAAAATGATGAGGAGGCTGAAGGTAACACTATCACTCAAAGAAAGAGTGATAAATGGTGGCTACCAATTGTTAAAGTTCCACCAACAGGGTTATCAGATGTAGCTATGAAAGGGATACAATTCCAAAATGAGAATGTTAACCAAGTACTTAAAGCAGCCATGGCTATAAATGCTCAAGTACTATCAGAAATGGAGATTCCTGAAAACTACATTGAGTCTCTCCCTAAGGTAATATAATTAGATCATAAAAATATTTTGTACATGGCTCTTATTTGTGAAGGATAAGCGTAATATTGTAATTTGCATTGTAGTAGAGTCTGTTTTGATTACTGATATAAGTAATTGAGAGACTGTTTAGAAGAGCTTATAAAAACAGTTTATGACATGTTTATAAACTCTCTTCAGCTTATTTTCATTATCTCTCTAGGGTAGCTTATGAAAACATATCAAAACAATTTGATTTTATTTTATCTTTTGTTATAGAAATAGCTTATATATAAATACTTAGTTGATAAGCGCTTAATTAAACTGTTTATCCAAACAAACCTCTATATGTGTGTGATGTAAACCTATTCCAAAATACTACGAAAAACCTAGTTGTTCTGCTATTGAAAATGTAGTTACATTGTCAAACCTCATTAAATTTGTGTTGTTTGTCACAAATCTAATCGATTTTTTTATAGATAAATGTTAATGGTTAGCATGTCAATAGAGAGTGGGAAATGTTATTAGTAGGGATTGAATCCATAACCTCTTTCGTAATACTTAATCCGTGTCCCAACCCAAACCACTGGACTAATCCTTCGGCGACAAAATCTAATTGGCATATATATTTGGTCAAAACTAAAACTTTTGTAACTAACTTGATATTGGTCCTCATGTCATTGTTAGAATGGTAGAGAAAGCCTTGGTGAATCAGTCTATAAGTGCATTACTGTGGAGTACTTTGATCCTGGACAATTCCTCTCAACAATGGACATGTCCACAGAACATAAGGTACTTGACCTCAAGAATAGGATTGAAGCTTCCATAGTGATATGGAAAAGGAAGATGAACAAAGATGGAAAGTCTTCATGGAGTACCTCAATAAGCATGGAGAAGAGGGAACTCTTTGAAGAGAGAGCTGAGACAATATTGTTGATGATCAAACAAAAGTTCCCTGGACTTCCACAATCTTCACTTGATATCAGCAAAATCCAATACAACAAGGTGACAACAACATTGCATTTAATTTTCATGTTACATATCTTCAAATATTGTCAATCACATATAACAGAAAATAGCAGTTTGTTTAAATTGTGCTACGCCATAGCATTGCCGCAATAGCTTTTATTTGATAATAATACTTTGTACTACTAGCATATCACAGAACAATAGCGATTTGTTCAAATTCCTCTATGTTAGAGGGCTATAACACTGCTATAGTCACTATTTGACAACACTGATTCAAACACAAATTACTTTACATTAAAGTCACTTCTTACGAAAATTAATCATACAAAATCAATTTTCTCCACCGCAGAACCAGATACAGAATAATAAATGATTACTAATAAAGTTTGATAATACTTTGTGTTGTGTTCGGTATCTGTGTTAGAGTCCTTACTTTTCAAAGGTTACTAATGAAATTTTGCTGCTTTTGAAATGATCACAGGATGTAGGACAAGCCATTCTAGAGAGCTATTCAAGAGTTATAGAAAGCTTGGCTTACACAGTTTTATCAAGGATTGAAGATGTGTTATATGTAGATTCAATGACAAAGAATCCGTCATTGGCAGTACCTAGCAGAAGATTTTCATTGGATTCATTGCAAGCGGCTGATCAAACATCTCCAAGCTCTGAGGAATGGATAGGAGGAAGCATGAATTCATCAGAGACACCACCAGCAATGACTCTCTCAGATTTCATGGGATGGAATCCAATACAATGTGGAGGTGAATTGAAGAAGACTAACTCAACAGGTGACTTAGAAGATTTGAAAGACAAAGATGAAAAGGCTTTGACTAAATCTCCTAGATCTGGAACACCAAAGAAAAATTTCTACTTGGACAAGCTTGAGTACTTGAATGCTATAAGAAGTCCAATCGGGCGACATTAATGTCGGTATCGAAAAAGAGAAGGTCTGAACCATGGTTTTAAATTTTGAAGTCTCTGCAATGACATAAAAATTGCAGTTTAAGCTGTATCGGCTGCATTCTCCTGTATTAGCCTGCAATATAAAGATTTGCAGCTTAATCGCAGCCGCAATTTAAAGCCATGATTTGAACACAAATTAAAAGTGTAATGCAATTGTAAACAAAAGATTGAGGCCTTGGTTAAGCAATAGAAGCATAGGGTCTCATGAGCTGGTACATTATGTAAGTCAGACTCTTAGGTTATGTAATTTATGTACTTGTTGTAAATTCTTTTATTTCTTCACTTCATCAACATATTGGAAGATTGATAGTCCTTCTGTGATGTTCACTCTTGATATGTACAAAAAAGTTTTTGAATAGGAGTTTGATTAAGGCTACTACAATCTTTACTTTGGTAAAAAGTGCTTATGAAAAGTCCTTCTATTACAATTTAATTGAGATTCAAATAGTGAATCAGAATACTTATTTTCTGAATAGTTAATCGAACTTATTATGAAAATTGTTAGATATATTGTCAATAAAAATTTCATTTTTAAGTAAAAATAACACATGACGCAACAAGATTATAAACTGATATATCATAAATAAACTTCCAAAATAGTTCAAGATATATCAAATGCCAAAAGAAAAGTAGTTGGTTATACAAAGTTGACAAAAAAATGTGGTGGACTACACTAAATTTAAAGAGTGATTCATTAGAATGAATCGATATTTATCATAATGAATCGATATTCAAGATGAGATTCATATGCAAATAGATACACTGTAGAGATTCTCTCAAATTTTTCATTGTGTTCGTTTAGTTCGCCTCATGAGCCATAAAATATCACTTCCATGCAAGGATCTTCTATGTCGCGCAACCTTCGGAGAACCCTACAAAAAAGTTAAGCCATTAAAGTTACAAAATCGATGAGACCAATTCATTAAGCAGCATGTATCAGGAAAGAGAAACATTCAGAAGAAAAACTCACTTGGAAATGAAATTTAGGACTTGAAACTTTTGCTAACACTGACAAACCGTCGCGAACAGGCATCACTAATATATAGTTTTTTAGGATGAGAAAAAATCTATGTTAGAGATGCCAATAGCAAAAAAAGGTATGTAGAAAAACAAAACATTATAACAATATTAACGATACTAATTATTATTCCGAAAAAAAAATGTAACATAATATTTTGAATAAGAACATATGTTACCAAAGGCTAAATTGTTGTGCTTGTTAGTTGTAGTAGTAGCTGGCTTCAAATTCTTAGCTTCACATGACTTGTGACTGTACATATAAAGTGGCAAATCCTTTTGTGTTTGTTTATCTTCTTTTCTTAAAGTAACTTCACTTTTTGAATCACTGCAACATTAGATAACATATATATACATATTTAGCATGTCATACCTAGCATGGTCTTTCTTGGTTGGATTTGGATTTCCAGTCAGCAATCCACGCAAACAACACGTCAATGGCCCGTCGGATTGTGATATGATAATCCATACTTCAAGCTTATTAATTCAATCCAACGACCACCAACGTGTTGACCGCTTGAATGTGTGGATTGCTGACTATAGGAAATTCAAATCCTATAGCTCATTATCAGATTCATGAAGGTATCATGGAACTAAAAGTTACCTTAATTTTTCAGTGCTTGATCTCTCAAGTATAGGAGCTGATCATTGAAAAAAATTAGACAAATGAAAAGAAAAACAAAAGGCAATGGACTAGTAACATTACATTGTAACTAATTTGCAGAAAAAGAATGTTGTATATATTTCAAGAATCAAGAGTTAACATGAAATATTACGCGACGACGAATATCGAGTATGAAATCTTGTTGGTTTGTCCCTCCATTGCATATTTGAGAGAGCAAGCTTATCAGCATATTGTTCACATGAAAAAAGTCTCTGTCAAAAAACACCATCTTTAGTAATGATATTTTTTCACAAGTGAAGCATTTATCTTATGATAATGATATTCATCACTTTTTTAAGTTATTATGTTACAAGTAATGGCACTAACTTGTTTGAGGCACTGAATTTTTATCTCAGCCTCAGAAAATGAATTTGTGTTAGAAATAAGGCCTTCAAGATTGGATGAGACATTTCCAAGATGATCAACCACAGTGACCATAGCCCTGCATATATATTCTTTTGTATTTTCCATCACACTGTAACAGCATGTACAAATTCAAATATGTCACAACATGTTCTAAAAGTTAGTAATAAGGACACAAAATCAAATGGACCAAGAATTTAGAAATGAGTTTCACATGCCACAAATGTAAGCATTATTCATAACAAAGTAGAAAGGAAACAAATGGACCAAGAAATATATAAAAAAGAAATGAAAATCAAAGAAAATAACATGTCAGCTAATTAAATTCAGGTAATTAACAGCTAAATTCTTGCCACATAGACATGAATAAGATTGCATTTGTTACAACTTTTTTCATAAATAATCACTTTTTGAAAAAAAATAATAATTACTTTTAAAAGTTTATGTTAGTTTGTTACAACTTTGACAAAAATCAAAAATAATTTAAAAACTACTTAAAATGAAAAGTTGTTTTTAGTAGCTACTAAAAAAAATTATTTTTATAAATGATTTTTTTAAAAAAATATTCTTATTATTACAGACAAACACAAAACACTATTTTCTTAAAATTCTCCGAAAGATAATCTTTAAATTATAAAATATCAAAATCACTTTTTTTTAGAATCTATAAATCCTTAACTTGATAAGTGATGACAAACTAACAAAGATGAATAACATTCATATTTGGTATTTTAAGAGTATGGTATAAATTTATAGTTTAAATGCCTCACTCTTTCTTCTCTTCACTTTTCAAGAATGTTGTTTCACAATAATCTGCAGCATGGTGAAGCTGAGCCCTCAGTTCTTTTAGCTCCTACAACCACCAAAACCAAAATTTTAAAACTTAGCTTAAAAAAAAACCATAATAACATAAATATTACAACACAACATAATAGTTTCATTTTCGAACTCGAAAACTAATATAACCACTAATTTACTCACAAATTATCTGTTAAAAAATATAATATTTATAAACCTGAAGTGACTTTAGAAAGTGCATATTTTCTTCAACTTCATGCTCAGCTTCAAGTTTTTCAAAGGAAAAAGATTTCAAATTCAACTCCATGCTCTTGTTGAGGTTATGAAAAACAACAATGGTTTTAAAAGGAAAAGATAAGAGTCAACAAAATTTCCTTATCAACACTTATTTTTGTGAATGAGACTTATGGATTTATGTCATGGTTTTATGCAGCCTATAAAGAGAGTGATTAAAAGTGGTTTGTCTTGTAATACCATGAAACAAACAAAACTCAATTAAGAACCAATTTTCATTTTGGTGTCTTAAATGTACGAGGTGATGTCACTATAATAATAATAATGTTTGAATGTATTGAAATTATAAATATATTTTCAATATTTTTTTTTGTTAGCATATATTTGGTTCCACATTTGTATCGGTTATAATTGATTTTTGAAATTTAAAATTAATTTTGATATATTTAATTATTCTAAAATAGAATTGTTTATTTCTTCAGAATTTATTTTAATTTAAAATTAGGATTTATAGTGTTAGAATTTAAATATAGTTTTTATATTAAAATTTATTCTTCAATTGACTTTTGTGTAAATTAACTCAAACATAAATCACTTCATATTTAAATTAAAATTAATTTTACTCTTGTAAAAAAATGTTAGTCACCGTAGACATGACTAAAAAAAATATATTTAAAGATTAAATTGACCAATAAAATATATTTAAATTTTAAGTTAACTAATTAAAGATATATTTAAGGATTAAAATAATTAAAAAAATAGTTAAGAAGAAAATTGATGAAAAAAATACTTTTAAAATCAAAATAACTAAAAAATTATATTTTAATATATTTTTATAATTTGAATTTAATTAAATATTATTGTCACAACACCTCACATTCTGAACATAGCATAAAGTTCACATTCTGAACATAGCATAAAGTGTTCACTCGATTTTCAAAATAATGTATATAGAAGATGACAAATAACAGTTTTCAGTCCCGTGACCTTTTGTTCTTCCTTTTTTGATTTTATTTATATAAAAAGTGTATGGTAGTGACTGACATAAATAACAGGTCACAAACTAGTACTAGTATAGTATTACACATTTACAGAGACATGGTGTTAAGAAACTGACATTATGCTATAATTGTGGTTTAGAACTGCTGATTGAGATTAACTTCTGAAATTCTATTGATAAAGACAAGATTGGTTGTGTTGCTTTTACTCAATGATTCTATTAAAAATTATGAAAGTTAAAAACAAAAACAATAATTAATTACCTTAATTTTTTAAGAATGGCACTTAAATAAGGTAGAGTTGCTGAGTTGGTCCTTGTTAGATTAGGTATGGATTGGAATTTGGAAGATCTTATTTATAATTTATTGAAGTTCATTTTATAAGACTTATATTAGTTTTTAGATATATAGTTATAAATTATAATAAAGTGATCCAATTTAGACTTGAGATAGTGGTCGGAGAAGTGACGACCCAATTCTAAAAGATAGTATTTTTGTTTGAAAGGATGGATTTTCTACATTTATATGCACTTTGAAGTTCAAATTAGTATTTAAGTGAGAAGTGTGAATTGTTATTAAATGAGTTAATTTGAATTATAATGTTTAATAGAGGTAATTAGGTTAGATATTAGAAAATCCAATGAAAAAATTCGAACAATTATCATACTGGATATTAATGTCATCTTCATCTCTTACAACATGATAATGTGGTGTTGTTGAGAGGAAGTCGACGACTTCAATTGAATAGTATTAATATGCAGATTGACCTCATGGATTGAGTCTAGGCCCATTTCAAAACAAAAAGTAATTTATAAATTAGGTTTAGATTATTAAAAATATTCAAAGTAATGTATAAATAAATGCTCAATTAAAATGTTTATTTAAGTTATTTAACCTAATATGTATGTGCACATGGAAAAGTTTCATGTGATAGACAAGCACAATTGTAAAGGATGCCTCACATTGAAGAAATAAACTTGTGTCTTAGATGTGTCATATAAGCGAATAATTCTTTATGGTATTGTTATTTGGACACATTTTAAATATCCAAACGCAAGCCTCGTGAGTACTCACACAAATGTGTTCAATGTTTGGAAAGGAAATTTCAATTTGATCTAATGTGGGTGCAAATTTGTTTTCAAAATTCTAAGTCGGAGGTGGAGAGATGAGTTGATATCCTCCCCACGTATACACTTGTCCCACTAATGATTTTATATTATTTTTATATACATATATTCATTCATTTTTATTTAAAATATTTAATTATTATAAATTTTAATTCATTTTCAATAGAAAACTTAATTTGAATATATATATATATATATATATATATATATATATATAATAGGACGAGGAAACCCTATCACAATCAATAAAAGAAATGCAACCTCAATTTTCAAATCCAATTGGGTTTTAGGGTAGAAATATGTTATTTTGTGGGAAGTCGAAGGTAGGATGGGGAGACAAAAGTCATTGTCATACCTTGTTGCCATACCAATAGTATGGTGTGATAACTTTTCATCATATATTTTTTTAAGTATTTATTGAATTTAATTATCATTGATTTTAGTTAGATTTATAATTAATGGAGTCCCTAATGTGAACCTCAAATTAAAATGACTAGTGGTGGACCGCAACTAAAGAGAGGCTATGACTTGTCAATTACATTTATGAATGCTAACAACAAAGATAATTAAAAAAAAACGAAGAAAACATGTTTAAAGAAAGAGAATTCAAACAATTTTTTTTTAGAAAATAATCAAGTTATTGCATGTAAAATTGAAAGATCCGTGCTTAGAGTTTTTTTAAAAGGGTGCATATTAGAGGGACCTATAATTACTTGAACAAAATATTGCTGCATAGTTTAAAATCAATTAGGTGTTTTATGCATTTGATTTATCCACTCGCCAAACAATTCATGTAGTTTTGTTTTGTTTTGTTTTGTTTCATATGTGTAGCTAATGATCTTTTGAAGTGGAATGTTACCAAAGAAGTTGGTGCGCACATGTATGTGTATTATTTTTTTATTAATGTTTTTTATTTTATTTTAAAATATATGGTAAATTTATAACTTATATAACATTATCACATTTGTCAACTGATTTAGAATTTAAAAACTGTAATTATCAATATTTTTATTTCCTTAAATAATAATAGTGAAATTTCTTAAATTATAATTAAATGAACCTCTTTAAAAACAAAATTCTCGTTTAATTTATGCAATTGATGAATATTTTAATTTATCTCTTTGTCTCTAGTCCTAATGCTCTCCTTAAATTTTATTATTATAGGACTAGTTTTGAGATTAATTCTTCACCATTATGAGATGAGTAGTAAATTAATAATAGCCAAAACTGATACTTTTAGCCATAAGGGATTTACTTTAGGAAAATTGAAATATTGTTATATGTTACGTGGACATCATAAATCATTGGTATTCACGTCTTAGCTAATAAATTTATCATATACGTAATTAGGAGTTTTTCTGTGCAATTAATGGTTTTTATTAGGTATAATATATTTTTAGCCTAGAAATCCTTAATCATTTATGTTTGTCCTAAACTTATGTTGATTTGAACATTATGACGAATAAATTATATTCTATATGTTTCA
>JBBPBT010000899.1:4526256-4545290 GCA_037974875.1 Cicer bijugum | reverse complement strand
AGTCTTTGTTGTTGAAAATTTATGAAAAGTAATTGAGGAAATCAAAGATAATTGTATAATAAAAGTTATTTTGTGAAAGTAGTTAATCCTTATTAACCAAAAAAAACTCTAAAAATTACATGCATTAAGGAAGAGAGGGGGAGTATAAGATACAATAGACAAATTATAATATGCACCACAATTCTTGATAAACAAATATTTAAAAAAGCATTCAAAACTCACAAACATGGTCTATTAAAAAATACTCAAAGATTATTTTTACTTCCTTTACTCTATAATATTAACTAAAATTATAAAATTAAAAATAAAAATAAATACAGATTTTATGTTAAATCAACATTAATCAAATTTTATTTATAAAAACAACAACCAAATCATAAACTATTACTTAACTATAGCTAAATCCATAACATAAGAAATACTATTGACATTAATCACGATCTTACTATGGTCCTGCATCCAGCTGATTCCCCCTCTCACAACGTGTCACACACACGTACATCGTACCTGGTCGGTGAGTCAAAATTTCATTTTTTTCACACACCCAATTTACCAAAGTGACGAACTCAAGAACCAAACTTTTCATTCATTCCCTATATCTATCTATCTATTTGATCTCATCCTCACAAACCCATAATTTTCTTTTCGTTTGATCCAAAAAAATCACAACTTTAATAAAAAAGGAACCAACTTTTGATTTGTTTTTGTCATAGATGGCATCAGTTAAGGTTGATTTTGAGGTTGGAAATGATGGGGTTGCTGTTATCACTATGTGTAATCCACCTGTTAATGCTTTGGCTATTCCAAGTGAGTTTAGTTTCATCAATTCTTCATTTTTTTTTTGTAAATTCTAATTTACTAGTTTTTTTTTTAATATTGTTTGGCCAATTTATGTGAAATTTTTAACTAATTTGCTATTTGTTTGGTTTGATTAGTTATTAGGGCGTTGAAATATAAATTTGATGAAGCAGCAAGGAGGAATGATGTGAAAGCTATAGTTTTGACTGGTAATTTAATTTGTCTTTGGATTATTGCATATATGTCATGATGATTTTTTATTTATTTCATGTATGTTTGGTTTCTGAGTTGGAATTGGAAAAATCACGACTAGGCACAGTGATTTTACCGAAGTTGTAGCTTTTACAAAATCAGGCGGTTCACTGTGATTTTGCCAATTGCACTGTGAAGCCAAAGATGGGTTTGTTCAATTATTACAATGGAATGGATCACATATAATATTTGATTAGATTATTAAAATAAGAAAATTTGCAATTGTTTAGGCAAAGGTGGGAGATTTTCTGGTGGATTTGACATCAGTGTTATGCAGAAAGTTCACCAAACTGGTAAGCTTTCATTTGTATAATTGTGTTTGATAGATACAAAGTTTAGTTGGATTATGGTTATGACTTATGAGTGTTATAAATTTGCTGTTTTTTTTTCGTGATAGGCGATATCACACTTGTACCAGATGTATCTGTGGAGTTGGTAGTCAATTCAATCGAAGGTTGTAACTATTCTTTTAACTTTCCTTGATGTTGTTTCTGTTAGTATTAATGTGGTAAGTTGCGACGTTATTGATTAAATATTGAATCTTCATGATTATAGATTCGAAGAAGCCTATTGTTGCAGCAGTAGAGGGGCTTGCTCTTGGAGGTGGATTAGAATTGGCCTTGGTTAGTTTTTTGTAATTGAGAAGACATGATTTTGCTTTAACTAAGAATTTTTCGTCAAGTGTCTTCATTATTGCACGTTTGTCATGTTTAGGGTGCACCGATTTTTAAGTGATGCGTTGGTGCATCATATGTTATGATTGTTAGTATTGGAAAAAACCTAAATTTCACATTAAAAATCGATAAGACCTGAATTTTTTTTATAAAGAATGACACATTTCGCCTTACTAACTGGTTTTGTAAGGATAAGCTAAGCTTAATGTAAAAAAACTTATATGGTATCAAAGTCTATCCATTAGGGTCCACCGACCAAATTCTTTGAAAATTGTTTAAAAGGATCGACACTGACACCTCTCACCTTAAAAGGTGATTTTGTAAGGATGAATTAGACCTAATATAAAAAATGTAATAGTTAATTGGTATAAACTATTCATCCTTGCAATGTAACACTTTGTCATTGTATAGGGGTGCCATGCACGTGTTGCGGCTCCAAAAGCTCAACTTGGCCTGCCAGAGCTGACACTTGGTATTATTCCCGGATTCGGAGGTAATCAACATTTGAATATTCATGTGTTTGATAATTTAGGTTAGGAGTAAGAAACTATTCATGTTTTAGTATCACTTATTGAAATGTTGACAAAAACTTTTGATTTACAAGGTACTCAGCGTCTTCCAAGGCTTGTTGGTCTGCCTAAAGCCCTTGAAATGATGCTGGTAAGATTTCAACCTTTCATTTACAATCATTTGAGCTTCTATTTCATTTTCACTGCAGTTGATGTACCAAATGATTATTTTTTAACGAGTTGCATAATGTAACAAATAAGAACAAAACAAAGTGGGAAACAGAAGTGGAGAGCTTACTTATGGCCTGTTTGGAATGATTTATTTGAGCTTATCTACTTGCATAAGCATTTTGGAGACTGTTTGGAAGAGCTTATGGAAACAGCTTATGACTGTCTATAAGCTCTTCAAGATAGCTTATGAAAACAACTTATAACTTATATGAGAAAACAATTTGACTTTATTTGATCTTTTGTTATAGAAATAGCTTTTACGTAAGCACATATATGATAAACGTTTATGTTATTAGCACACAATTAAACTGTTTATCCTTACAGAGCCTTAGTTACTTTGTTGATTGATTTTTTTTACTCCAGCCCAATTTGTTGAATATATACTTCAGAGGAAAATTAGAAAGCAATCTACTCTGTGTTTACAGAACTAAGTGTCTTTGTAAATTTTTTTTTTCCGAATGATATCATCACGTGTGCAATTTTATGTATTTTCTTTTCACCTTTGTGGTGCAATAACCATATGTTAAATTTGCATTATTTACAGACATCGAAACCAATTACGTCGGAAGAAGGACAGAAACTAGGACTCATCGATGCTATTGTATCTTCTGAGGAGTTACTAAAAGTATCTAAGCAGTGGGCTCTTGAAATTGCAGACAGGCGCAAACCTTGGGTTCGTTCACTACATAGGACAGACAAACTTGGTTCCTTGTCTGAAGCACGTGAGGTGTTGAGCACTGCCAGACAACATGTCAAGAAGACTGCTCCACATTTGCCTCAGCAACAGGCTTGCTTAGATGTGATTGAGCATGGAATAGTTCATGGAGGTTACAGCGGAGTTTTAAGGGTATTGTTAGTTCTTTATGATTGTCTTTGTTCCGAAGAATCTGCATGTTCTTTCTTCCTTCTATTTTAATTCACTCATTTTGTTGAGAGTTCCACACGGGAGACAGTCTTCACCTTACAAGTCAGCTTTTTAGGGTTGAGTTAGGCCCAACTTGAATTCTAAGATGGTATCCTAGATTATCAAGATTCATTGAGCAATCCAATATTAGGCTACTCGATTCACGCTCTAGATGTCCAATCTTGGACGTGAAAGTGTGTGTTGAGACTTAAAAGTCCCATATTGGATTAGATATGGCCTGAAAATTGGTTTTGTAGGGTTGAGTTAGACCCAATCTAAATTTTAAGATTTTTTTTGTCATATTGGTTGAGTTTGAGTAGGTACTTCTTTCTTCTTTTTTAAGTATGATTAGTAGTATTATAAGTTTCTCGCTATCTGTTTAGTGTAACTTATGATCAAATTAATTGCAGGAATCAGAAGTTTTCAAGAAACTAGTCTTGTCGGAAACCGCAAAAGGTTTAATTCACGTCTTCTTTGCTCAGCGCACGATATCAAAGGTACAAGGCTATATATGACCTTCCTTCGCTTGGATACCGGAACTCAAACCAGTACTCTCATTCTTTTGTAGTGAGTGCATGAATAGTATATTTAATGTATTCGCTGACTCTCTTTTTCGGCAGGTTCCTGGTGTAACTGATGTTGGACTTAAGCCAAGAAATGTGAGAAAAGCTGCTATTATTGGTGGAGGTCTAATGGGTTCTGGCATTGCTACCGCACTTTTACTTGGCAACATTCGTGTTATTCTCAAGGAAGTCAACTCTGAATATCTTCAGAAGGGATTAAAAACGATCGAAGGTGATATATGTGATTAAAGTAGGAATAATAATTGGATACGTAAGACTAATTGATAATTAGTCAATGTTAGTGATAGGTTATTGTCGAGTTGCTGTGAATGACTTGTTATTATGATAAAATTGTTCTTTACTTTCTATCAAAATTTCATTTTTTTTCTCCGGCTTCCTACGTATGACTTTATGCTATACAACTCATTAAATATATTTTTGTTTCCTTTTGTACTACAGGAAATATCCGCAGTTTAGTGACAAGAGGAAAGTTGAGTAAACAGAAGGGAGATAAAGCTCTCTCATTGCTTAAAGGTGTTTTGGATTACAACGAATTTAAAGATGTGGACTTGGTCATTGAGGTTGGTTTTCTGAAGTCTTTTTGTTTATTCACGTAGTATCGAACATCAGAATTTGGATCTTTAAAAGAAGTTGTCAAAGTGTTTTTGGGATACACTTTTTATCTAATTAATGTTCTCTCTTTGCAGGCTGTAATTGAAAAACTCAGTCTTAAACAAGAAATTTTTAGTGATCTTGAGAAGATATGTCCTCCTCACTGCATTTTGGCAACAAACACATCAACCATTGACCTTAACAATATTGGTGAAAAGATCAACGCTCAAGATCGTCTTATCGGTGCTCATTTTTTCAGGTTATTTAACTCACTTCTCTTGGGTTGAGTGGTTCGGTTAATGAAAATCATGGTTAATCATGTTCAAATACCTGGTTAATGAAGTTCAGTAGATGAAAATCATGTTCAAATCTAACACTTCATTAATCATGTGTGCAAACTGCATTAACCATTTAAAAAGTTGTCGAATTTTGATTTTTCAAATCGATGTTCAAATTACATTTTAGTTAAACTTACACGTCTCATGTACTAAAGATCCTGTTGTAAATAACGTTTTGACAATGTTGTATGGATGTTTTCTAACTTTGCTTCTTGATGTACAGTCCTGCTCATATTATGCCTCTTTTGGAGATTGTACGGACGAATAAAACTTCTGCACAAGTTATTCTCGATCTTTTGACAGTTGGTAAAATCATAAAAAAGTCTTCTGTTGTGGTTGGCAACTGCACCGGCTTCGCTGTGAATAGAACGTTCTTCCCATATGCACAAAGTGCCCATTTATTGGCCAATTTGGGCGTTGATGTTTTCAGAATTGACAGATTGATAAGCAATTTTGGCCTTCCCATGGGTCCTTTCCAGTAATCCTCTTCTCTTACTTATTTTCATGACTAATGTCGATTAAAATATTAAGCCTCTCCCTCGCACCCTCAACACAAATACTCGAAATTTAATATTAAATGTATATGCCACTTCTCCAATGCCATTGTTTGAAATTTCTAATGCAATTCATTGCTAATAGAAATTTTCTTGTAAACATACGTTTAAGTCTCGATCAATGTTTTAAAAACTGAACCGACGAAAACATGGTTGAACTGCTCAAATAACCGAACCGTAGACAATGTCGATTGATGATTCAACCGTCCGGTTCAGTTCAGTTTTTAAAACATTGGTCTAAATTTACCTATTTAAGATAAATAGCTTGCGTGAATAAAAAATTAATGGTTTCGTGGCATCCAAGAGACCAAGCAAAACTCTCACTGTGGTTCGATAAATAATGAAACAATCTTTCTATGACTGGCAGGCTTCAGGACTTGTCCGGCTACGGGGTTGCAGTTGCAGTTGGAAAAGAATTTTCTAGTGCATTTCCTGATCGAACATTACAAACTCCACTGGTTAATCTTATGATCAAAAGCGGGCGAAATGGTAAAACTTTGATCACTAGTACCCTTTAAACAAATTCTGCTTTCTTTGTGCTAGAAGCCTTACGTGTGAAACAAGGAACTAATGGTTTCTTTCCTACCAGGAAAAAATAATGGGAAAGGTTACTACATTTATGAAAAGGGTAGCAAACCGAAACCTGACCTTTCAGTACTTCCAATCATTGAGGAGTCTAGAAGACTTAGCAATCTTTTGCCTAGTGGAAAGGTGCTTCTATTTTGCAGTTTCACAGTTAGATTCCTATTGATTTTAACATTACGCAATTTAGTACAATGTGTTGTCAAATAGAGATTATAGTGCTATAGTACTGTAGCGAAGCGGAATTTAAACAAACTATTATTTTCTGTGATCTGTAATTGACAACATTGTTTGTGATGTGATTGTTAGCGAGTCAAGTAAAACTCATAGCTTGTTGCTTTTTCAGGCTATCTCGATCACTGACCAAGAGATTGTGGAGATGATACTCTTTCCGGTAGTGAACGAGGCTTGCCGTGTTTTAGAAGAAGGAGTTGTTATTCGAGCATCTGACCTTGACATTGCATCTGTTCTTGGAATGAGCTTCCCAAGTTATCGGTAGGCCCCGATTCCCTTCTTTTAATGTATGAGGATGATCTTCAAATTAATTTTAGAGCGTTCAATGAGTGAATAAAAAGAAATAACTAATAAGAAACTGAAATAAAAGCATTGACTATTTTGTGTCTGGTAACCATGAAAAAAATCACTTTTTTTAAAAAATAAATATCTATTGAAAAATCTTTTTAAGAGAAGCTACTTAAAACAATTTCTCATTAAAAGCAATTTTTTATTTTTTATTTTCTTCAAATGCTAAGGATGAAAACTCCTAAAAGTGATTATTTTTTAAAAAAAATGATTTTCTTGGTAACAAACCAGCCCTATGTCCCTTATTGACATGCATTTTCAATGTGCTTTTATTCTTTAAATTGTGTCTCATTGCAACCAAATTTTGTGGCAGGGGTGGAATTGTTTTTTGGGCTGATTTGGTTGGAGCTAATCATATATATAACAGCCTAAAAAAATGGACACAATTATATGGTAACTTCTATAAACCATCAAGGTATTTGGAAGAAAGAGCAACAAAGGGCATTCCTTTGGTAAGATAAATTTTTTCTTTATTATCTATTCCAATTCCATGCAATTTCTGAATGATAGAGATGTTCAATCACAACCATATCTTTTTTTTTCATCATAGTCTTACACACACATATATGAGTTTTATAATAAGAGAGTTTTATAATGAGAGAGTTTTATAATGAGTTTTAAGTGATCATGTGTTACTTAAATAACTCTTAATCATGATTATCCATAAATGGTTGTATGGTCAAGAGTTATCCCTCTCATATAATGAGATGAATGAATCTTAGCCATTGATCCAGTCATGAATAGTTCAAATTAAAATAAAATGTTATGTGACTTTTTATGTGATCATGTGACAGTTAATAAGATCATCTAAATTAAATCTCATTTCACTTGATACACTCCCTATATATATACACACGAACATTGATTAATGATTGACAAGAGCACTGACTTTTTTTTTTGTATCGCTCGCAGAGTGCACCGGCTTCATCTAATCCGAGGTCACAAGCGCGGCTATGAGAAGGAAATGATCTTACAAAGTGCTCCACTCCTCAAGTTGGATGTTCTAGGATAGAAAATTTAGCTCGTAATATTTTCTTCCTTCCAAGTTTCAATAATAAATAAAATTTGATTTCCTTATATTATATTTTTGCCCCTACCATAAAAAAAAAATAAAATAAAAGAAAATAAATGTTTTTAAGGGGTTCATGAGGTTTATGCTTCTTTTGTTAAATTTTGAAAATGCATTACTAAAAGTCCCCTTGTTGAAAACTCTTGTATAAGTATAAATTGGTTCCTTTCAACTTTGGCTTGCGTCTTTATTTTCCCCTTTGGGTAAAAAGTTTTTTTTTTTTATTTAAAATTAAGCATACATATTTATTTACATATCTGAGCAAAATCAACCAAATAAAAAAACAAAAGGCAAACAATTATTTTAATCTTTAACGCGGTTATTTTTGTCTTTGATTCGGTAAAGCCAATTTAAATTTATTATTGAATCATTAAAATATGTTAATTTAGTATCTAACATTATAATTATCATAAACTATTTTAATGATAAATTATACCTTTTAATGATTTTTACAGTAGTAGGTTATATTTTTAAGGATTATTTTAATAAATTAATGATTAATTTGATTTTTTTTTATTTTTATGATAATAAGTTATATTTTTAAAAACTGTTTTGATAAATTGATGAGTAATTTGAGTTTTTGACTTAAAGATAAAAAGACAATATTTTATATTTTCAAAGACTAGAATAATAGTTTACTTAAAATAAAATAAAAACAGGGATTTTATTGTCCTCATCTTTTCTAGACATTCCAAATGGTGGAAGCGTTGATTTTCATTCCTCTTTCCCTTCCTCCGTTATCTTTCCTTCCACTTTCTTCTAAACCAAACATAGTGTCAATATAGTACCAAGCTTATGTGTGTTGTTAAGTGCAAGTCCAAGAGATAGATAGGTGTAAGGCAAATTTAAATATGATGTTTTTTAATATCTATAATAATATTTTAATAAAATTACAAAATGAAATTATGAAAAATTATTTATTAGACACTTTAAAAATAAAAGATATTTATTAAATTAATATAATTAATTTTATATAATTTTTTTAATTGATAATTAAGACCATTAATTCAGTTTTTGTTGAAACAATATTAATTTTATATTTGAAACTATTATAATATATGTGTTTTTAGGAGAGCTTCTTATTAAATAAAAATTTATCTGAGATAAAGTGATTACTTTAATAGTTTTACTATTAAATTGACTCTCGTACTTTTGTCTCATGATCAGAGCACATAGAATACGCAAATGCAACTATTAGGACATAGTATGTTACTCCCTCCTTGCAATCATATTTTACCAATAAATAAAATTATTTTAATATTATTAAAAAAATTGGTTAAGAATAATTAATTTTATTAAATTGTTCATCTATATTGTCATGCAATCAGCTATGCATATTAATGATTTTGAGTTTTGGAATTTTTGAATTAAAGTAAAAATATAATTGAAAAAATAGCATTAAATGACATAAAAATAATTAAATTTTACTTATAATAGTGATTAGAATGTGAGTCACTTTTTTGTTTATAATAGTCATGAATATACATATACTATATATCTTGAGAGAAATAAATAGGAAGTGAGGTGATAGATGCTATATATTTTTTTTTTACATAAAAAATAAACTTCATTTATACTAAAACAAAAATACTACAATTAAATCTAACAATTAAGAAAATAAAAAATATGTTAACTATATATATAAAAATTGTAAAAACTAATGAAAAGTAAATAAATTAAAATATTAATCATAACGATTAAACTAATATCTTCCACATGTCAATAGTCAAGAATAATGTGAGATTTACTGTCTTTAATGTCATCCATCTTTGAAAAAAATATTTGTTGATATTCTTTCATATCGCCTATAGATTGTCTCTAACATGATCAATTTAATCATGTGTTGACAAATTATTTATAAGACCGAGAAAATATTAAAATTAATATTAATTTCTATAAGTCTATTACTCAAAATATAGTAAAAAAATGAATTATTTGTCTATGTAAAGACCGCACAAAGAAGAAAAAACACTCAAACGACAAAATCATAGATAAATTACGAATAAAAAATCATTTATTTAAATACAAGAAGATGATAAAATAACTTAAAGAAATTTCAAATTAAAAATAACTTTAAATCACCGTATAATTAAAGAGGAAAAGAAAACCTAAAATTATTTTTTAGTTGAGAGAGGACATCAATTGGCTCTGATATAGAAAAATACTTTAATATCATTTTGCTATTGCCTTTATTACTATACTAATCTCTCCCACGTTTCATACAACACACTTATGTTCTTATTACTAAGCTACTCTCTCCCACATTTCATTCAACATATTTATGTTCAGTTTGGTTAATTCAATTGAATTCAAATTATCAACTATATATATGGACAAATATATAGTTTCCAGTTTCTCATGTCAAACATATTTTATTCGAATTTAGCTTTTAATTCAATTGAATTCAGTTTCTTTGTCATATCATTTCAAACAATTTATATTGTAAAATATTATATTTCCAATTTATAAACAAGTTGCATTCATTTCATACATTGTGTCAATATTTTGTTTTGTTTATAAACAATTTGGTGTTATCTATTTCCTCTCATAACGGATATTATTTAAGATTTTTTACACAAATTAAAAAATACAATAGTCATATAATAAAATTATATTTATTAATTTGATTATTAGACTCTTAAAGTGTACTAAATAAAAGTAGATAAGATAAATCTTTTATAACCAATTTTATTTTATATATATATATTTGGATATACATTATATTTATATTTTATCCTATTTAATAATATTATTTCTGAACGTATCTTTCAATTAATTTATATTTCATTTATAATAACAAACTATTACACTGATGCATTTTAAATAATGTAATTATTTTTTTTAATTACAATTAAATGAACTTAACAATTATTTTTAATTAAGATGATTTATTTCATTCTAATTGGAGGAGTAATGAATAAGCAGAAGACACATGAAACAAAGAAAAATCCTTAAGTTAGAAAAGGAAAAATACATTCTAAATTACAAGCTACGATTCATTGAACGCAATATCTAAACGATATGATTTATGAAATTACAACTCAACAATCTACAAGCCAAAAACAAAAACTCAGCATATTTGTAGCTGAAAAAATTAATTTATAATATTTATGAATGGCTAAAGTAGAATAAGAAAATTGATGAAAGGAAAAAATTGATCCTCCATGTACTAAAATGGTAGGGTCTGGATACTTACCAGACCTTTACAGAGGATGGAGGTAGAAAATGACTAATGACAAATCTCTTTAATTACATTACAGAAAAGTTCTATCAACCCTTTAATCTCATTTATGTCTCTCTTCATATTCTTCTAAGTAAGAGTCCTTTAATATTTCTTTGTCCATCTTCAGATTAATTTTTTCTCCATTTTCAGCTACAATATCATTAGGTATCACAGGTGTTGAAGTTGTGGCCATAGATGGATCTATATTTTTGATATCACCATTGTTAGTAGCTTCTTGCTGATGTACTATATCAGTACTGGCATTTCCAATTTCATTGTTGATTGGGTCCTTTTGATTCTCTAATTCACTTCTAGCCAAAGAAGAACACTTTGTCTCTGAAATTTGGAATAAAAATCAGCAACTTTAAACAATAGTGAGTAATGAAAAAAAATATGAGGTTTATACAATAATGGTATTTCTAGTCAAGACAATCAGAAATTTCAGAACCATTTCAAATGACATAATTTCCAACAATTAACTTCTAATTAAAAGGATATTAACATCCAAACGACTTCCCCTAAATTTGGTGCTTTGGCCCTTCAACTTTCAGCTAATTAAATTTGTCAATTAACCCTCTTAATGATTACAAAGTTTCAATAGCTACATGTGAAATGAATAGTTTTAGTGTTTACTGAAGGAGAGGATAATAATACCATTTATTTCTCCCATAGTGATAACCCTATTGAGGAAATCTCTAAACTGTGTTAATACAGCCCTTTCTTGCTCAGCATAGACCTCTGTCACTCCTTGTCCACAAGGAAATTGCGAAGATGTGTTGCAAACACGAGTCGTTGGCCCAATGGGAGAGGCAGCTGTCATGAACATTGTATCTTGCTCATCGCACATCAGGGCTAAAGTCCCAGGAGACATTGGCCTCCCTTTCGAGACATCAGCGCCATCTGAACAGGAATTACCTGGGCTGATTTTATCTATTTGATTTGCACTTGAGCAATCATCAGTCATCGCCTTCTCAACATCAACTTCCTTTTGAATTGGTAATTGTCCTTCAGTTGAAGAAACAAGGGAAGTTTCTGTCTGATCGTCTGTATCTTTTTCCATTAAATTTTTCTGGTCTGATCAAATTAAAAAAAAAAAATTGATAAGAAAAAAATAATCAATGATGCACATGAACGAGACTGATATGACTTGGTAAGTCAACATTAAACTATAATGTTGTAGCACAAAAACTTGGGGGAGAATAAAGAAGACCATGGCTATAGCAGTGTTTCATGAATTATTTCCTAATGATCATTGTCCATATAAAATTTAGATGAACAAAAATGTCAACTTTCAAGTACCCTTAATTTTTGGTTCCCTACATCAATTATTGAATTTTGTATCCAAACTCACCTTGATTAATCACGTACAAGGTACACATAAAAAAAGCTAATAATAACCCGCAAAATATTATGGTACAGATATATTATAGTAGAGTATTGTATTTTGTGTTGTTGACATAATCATACTAATGCAACCTCCATCTCCTTTTCTGGCCAAGAAAATTTTGGCAACATTTGACTCATGTGTAGAGCAGTGTTTGATAAAACTTTGTATGGTGAAGTTTCGATAACACGGCCGAAATTGAAAGACAAGTGATTGGTTCATTTAAATGCACATGCATTAAATATAACTAGTGGGCCTATTTAAAAAAACAGGAAAAGCATGGGAAAGTGATAAGAACAGAGGAAAAGACTCAAGGTTAATACCAGCCATTCATACAACAAAAGAATGGAAGAAAACATGAAGGACCTTTAAAGACCAATAACACAATTGATGATTGGCAATATTAGATGTCAAGTGTACCTGCATGTGTTTTTGCCGCTTGTCCAGATACTAGCACTAGAACAGAACAAAGCTCCTTGAGGTGGTGTGGTTGTATAACGTCTGCTAGAAGAGACCTTCAAAAATAATCAAGTAAGCAACTAAATTTAGAAAATTTACCTTCATTTCATATTTATAACCAATATTACCTGTACTTTAATTTTGATGGACTATGACCTAATGTTGCATTGCCAACACGAGCACTTGAGGCAGGTGACAATGCTGAAGAGGGTGCTGGGGATTTGACATGGTTTACCTGACAAACATTAAAAAAAATAAAAATATTGATAATGCTTATGTATAGAATTCGAGTAACAAATGAGATCCATGAATTCTTAAAGCATTCACCATCATTGGTAGGCAGTACCTAGCAAATATGAATGAATTAAGTCATCATGGTATTGAAACTAAAGCTTTGGCTTCACTCTTAATCTGTCTCTATACCTTTTAGAATTTCAAATTAGAAAGTTGACAAATCTAGTGGAGCCAAGTTCCCTTTAGTAAAGATTTAATTCAAGCTTAAATGCATATTTTAAACTAAATGATAATCATGTCAAGTCCTAACAAAAACATAGTTGTCATATGTGACTAAAAATTGCCATGTCAACCGAACTAACTGTTGCCTAATATTTCTCCGATTTATGTTTTTAACCAATACCTAAGTTTAAATAAACCCCTGTACCAGTATGACTTGTGCACTGAGAGTTTTACCTGTTGTCCCGACTTGCTTATTGATGGGTCCTTAGCTGTAGGCCACAAGAAGAGTTCCTGACCTTTTCTTTTCTTTGATACTGGTGGTGATGAAAAGCCGTACGAACCAATAGCTCCAGTTATGGCAGCATTTGCCGCTTGCTGAATATACGTGTGGTTATTTTGATTTTGATTTTGATTTTGATCTACATGAAACAAAGCCTGTCTCTCTTCACTTCCCTCAAAGTTCTTGCAGTCCATGCATTTACAATTCTCAGAACAGAGAATGTTGGCTTGGAAGCATTCACAGTACTTCTTAAGGCAGCCAGATTTTTTACAATGGCAACCCTTGTTATGTTTTACTAATATTACCGCTTCCCCAGCCTCCTCCTACATTTTTTTCCAAATTGTTGCGACGGTCAACAAAAAAAATTAGTACACAATACAAAAAGAAGTGTTCAATAAATTTTCTAATACATGGAACATTGCCAAGTCCAGAAACCTTTCACTGTCATTTATGTAGACCATATAAAAAGAGGCACGTTTTAGGTAATTTAATAAAAAGGATCCAGTCATTTCAGAAAACTAAACCAAGAACCGTCCAACTTCTTGCAAAGACATAAATTATTGTATAGGCACGTGATTGAAAAATGTTACAATTTACTTATATTGACTTTCTTTTCTACCCTTAACTTTCTAAATAAAGCATACATAAGTAAACAAAAATCAAAATGAATTGGCTTCATCAAGTACAAGTTATTTTCCAAGAAAATTATTTTGAGAAATTGATGAAAAGAATAATCAATCAAAATTATTGACAAGAACATAATCAACATATTGAAGGGGATGAAGCATAATCAGCAAATACACCCAGTAACTAGTAAGAATATTTAATATCAACAAAGCGTGTTTCTACTAACCAGAAAGCGTAATTCCATAATTATCAATTATGGAATGGCGTACCTTACGGAACAGGAAGCTTTCTACTATTGGAAAAAAGCACATAGAAAAAGTGGGCTCCTATCTTAATCAGAAAAATCTCATCGTACACAATAAAACATTAAACATGCTATACAGTGCTACCTGCCACAAAAAGTTAGACCTACTTACACTGCTAGCACGTGTTCCTTGAGGGCTGCTAGCAATTTTGGGCCTAAATGCATTTGGATTGCGCTCTAAAGTAGCTTCAACAGCCTCTCGCCTAGCAGCTTCATTATCAACATTATTGAAACAATTTACACAGTTGCAACCATCACAATATATTCCCGACGCAAAACATTCACAGTATCTGCACAAAACATTTTGAAGTCAACGTCATGTAACATTGTATAGCGGTCACTAAGTTACAATGAGGAATGACCTCTGCCAAAGGAGAGACAAAAAAATTGAAGATAAAAAAGTAATGACCAAGGATAATATATTTTTTGTGATAATTCAGATAAAATTGAGCCTAACATTGGCCATGGAAAATCAATGACTGCACACTAAAACTACCTATGCATACTTCATAATTGACAATGAAGACAGCGGAAAGATTCCCCATGCAATGCATTTAATTTTTATGGCTCCTCTATTAATCAAGAGAAATATCAACAGCTAAGAAAGAAAGGGAATGATACACAACCACACAAAATAAGAGGATATAAAAAGAAAAGCAAAATAAGAAATCCTTTGATATAAAGCAACTTTACTAAAAGTAAAAAAATTAAAATCAGTAAAGCCCAGACATTACTTCTTGGTGGAATCATAAACAATAACAATAAATAACGATCAATAATTTGATAGATAAGAAAAATCCTTTGTTAATTTTAGAGCAACTTGGTGCTACAAAACTCCTGTCATAACAAGGTCGAGGAAAGATTTGTACCTGTTTTTAGTACTTATGTGGTTGTCATACTTAATAAACAAAACTTCAAACAGTGGAAACATGTTGCTGTATACTTCAAAAAGCAAAAAGAGTATATATAGTTGTACAGAATTGTGGATAACTACTTACGAACAATTCTGCATTTCACAGTTGCAAATTTGAGAAAGTGTGCTAGCAAATGGTATGCATGCACACACACACGAATGCTGATATGTGTTTATTGTCTACAAACAACACCATTCACAGAAACACGCATGTAGAGAGAAAGAGATAATTTTTCTTACAGTTTTAAGCATTTAGAGTGTTTACAATTGCACTGCTTTTGCTTCTTTGGAGTACCTTCTTTCATGTCAAAGTTAGGTCTTGATCTTGGTTTGGGAGATTCTGGTTTCCTGAAAAATTAAAGGTTAGTTAATTGAAGACCAAATGACAGTTGCTTGAACTTTTACATGAAGACATTTGCAAAATACCACAGTCAAAGCGGATATCTTCATGGCAATTTACTCACAAACAGATACATCAACTCAAGCTTTTCAAAAGAGATACTAATATCACATTCATAGTTATCATGTCTCGTTGAATCAAAGCTTCAAAGTTATGTACCATAACTAGGAAATCCCTACTTCACTTGAAGGAGTAACTTCAGAAATATCGTGTTACAATTGAAAAAAGAATAAGAAAATAGAGTGATGGAATAAAAAGCTAGATGCATAAAAGGAGAAAACATTAGTGATAGAAGCATATTATAATTATAACATAATACTCCTCACAACTCCAAAAGGAAAAAAAATATTCAGCTTGCAATGACATGATGTGACTGAAGAAGTGAAGAAAACAACATCCATCATCTGCAGTGACCATTATGCTAGCTCCCAGCCCCAACGGAAAACAAATAACAATTTCAATTCACAAGTAAAGAAAATGTAATTGGAGTCAAGGATGCTCAGATATTGTATAAGGTCTGTCATAACGAAACTTGATAGTGAGATTCTTGACTTGATCGACGGTAATTATGTAATGGCCTAGTTAAAACATTAACAACAACCAAAACATTTTCTTATTGGTGGGGTCATCTACTTGAATTAATTATGACAACGTGTGAAAGACCAATCAACTCTAGATTCATTTTAATAATTAATTCTATGATATGTTTCTCACGTGTAAAAACCATATTATGCATAATTCTACTATATGTTCCTGAACGGATGTCACTCACGCCACCTTTGTCTTTAAGACATTTAATTTAATTGTAATCTTATGGTTTCTTATTTATGTATCAGTTATCCTATGCTCTTGTTGACTCTTTATTGCAAATATCTGAAGCATTTTCTATTTCATTCACTCAACTTGAATCCTATAATTCAAATTTCCCTCTATTTCACCATCTAAACATATAAATCAACTATTTTTTCTCCACCTTTTTCCCTCAATCACTTGGTGGCCCAAATGACGACTTTTATTTACGAAGTACTATCACGCTTTCATTTGTTATCAGTATTTTACTTAAATAGGTTTTGATATACATGCAAGTGTTGTATCCTATCATATCATATTCTTCTCTCACAAAAGTAAGTCCCCCTCCATTGCACCCACGACATACTCGACATTCTATACCATATCTGCACATCATAGGTAAGAGTAAATTCAAGGACCCGGACTCCCTGCAATCAGAAATTTCCTACTATCGATCACTCTAGTTATTCAATATGCGCCGTTGATTAGATATTAAACAGCTCACATTGTAACTTAAGCAAATTGGGAATCTCACGCATCTGATCTTAGTCAATGGTCGAGATCACTGACTGCAGTTACTTCTTACCGCTAAAAATCAGTTTCCTAAATTCATAACACTTATTAATCATATCCAAAAACTTGAATGGAAATTTTTACAGCTAAGTACTAAGAAGTTCATAAAATGTGGTTTACAATAAAGCCTACATTCTTAAGTTCCTATCTATAATGTCATGTACTAAAAACAAATTTAAAATCCCGCCATCTTTTACATTAATACATGAAGGAGACATTACAACATACCAGCAAAACTAAACATAAACAATAATGATAAAACTACACATCAACTTAAAACAAAATTTAAATTTAAATTTAAATTTAAATTGAAATCAACCAAACAAATAAACCCAAATAGAAACTTCCAAATCCTGAAATTTCAAGAACAGCAAATTCCTATAAATAAGATTTCATTAAAATTCAAAATAGTGAAACAACGAAGCATTTCAAACATACTCACCCAACCCTGACAGAACCATGAAGTGTCTGATGTGGCAAAGACGAACCAGACACCGGTTTCTGCATCATTAAACTCGGCGTCTGAAGCTGCGGCTTCGACTGTTCCATCATAGCATTAAAATCAAGCTGCCTTGCAAGCTTCTTCGCCGGAGCATCCAACCACGCCGTCGCAGCCGCCGTCGACGAAGCAGAAACAACAAATTCCGACGCCGCCGGCGACGGTACATTCTTCATACCACAATCTCCACCTTCACCTTCCGCCATTAAACCAAAATCGAAACGCAAATTTTCAAAAAATTTCAAAATTCAAAAACCGATTTCAAAATTTTCAAAAATTCATAATCAGCTCGAATTAAATTCACCAAGCTTCAATAACCTAAAAACACCACAACACAGATTTAATTTAACAGCTCAAATTAAAATTTCGAAATTACGTAGTTATGAAATTTCAGAGGCTGTGAAATTTTTCTAAAACTTAATTATTTATCGGATCCGAAATTTGTCTTACAATGAGGAAAATTCTAGAGAGAGAAAGAGAACGAAATTGTGCGAAGTGTTTTAGAGAGAGAAAGTTGAATCAAAAAAAAAAAGAGCGATTTGTTTGAAGAAGAAGAAGAAAAAAAAGAAAGGGTTGCAAGAAGAAGAAGAACACACACACAGAAACACTCACTCCCTCTCTCTTACGAGGTTTTGAAAATTCAATTTTTTGATGTGAATATTGGACGGTTGGATTTTGTTTTGGGTTTTATCGGACGGTGGATTGAGTGAGAGTTTATCGGACGGTTGTTATTCGTAGAAGTTTTGATTGCGTACGGTTGGATTAGAATCTGTTTTGTTATTATTTTTAGTTGTTTATTTTGTGGATTAATATCACCAGATTTGTTTTTTAACTATAAAGGTTAATCGGGTTATTAATTGGTGTGTTGTGGTCTCAAAATGGGAAGTAAATGATATCAACTGCTATTAATTAACAAATCCAAACAAGTTATTGCAGTTAAATCACAATCGTAACTTATTATATGGATATAGATTTTGTAGATCATATTTTTTCTTTTAATTTCTCTCTACTAGTATTAATCATGTTCATGTGTTAGAACGAATATCTCTAACAATAATAATTCTAATTTAAATTTATCACATTATGAGACTTTAGTATTTTCTGTTAGACTTAATTTTTGTTAGTGTAGTTGCACTTATGGATTTGTATAAAATATTGTAGGAGTTTGGGAGCTACAAGTATTAAATAAAATATTATAATTAAAATTGTTAAAAGTGATATAGTTTTTTTTAGATTAATGCAGAATTCATATATAATATACAAGTTGAAAAGTTAAAATTTCAATTCTAACAAGTTTTATAATTTTCACAAGTCACACAATTTTCATAAGTTACAATTAAAAAATACCGTATTAATTAAATATCGTGTTAATTCTATAGTTTAAATATTGTGTTACTTCTAAAAAACACATGTTAATTAAAACAGTTTTTCAAAATTATTATCAGATTTTCATTTTTTT
>JBBPBT010000899.1:4506260-4523751 GCA_037974875.1 Cicer bijugum | reverse complement strand
ACTTTTCAATTTTTTTTTTTAAATATGGTAGAATGATATATAATTTGAAAAGAATGGTATTATAATATTTAATTTTGGTTTTAATAGTATAATAATAAAAAAAAAAGCCGTTGTTTGAATCTTAGAATATGATATCCTAAATGGTCACCTGAATTTATAGCAATCTCACCATCAAATTATCATCTACCCCTGAAGAATGATTGATGACTCTTAAATTTTTTTCTTAATATTAAAATATTTTTTATTCTCATGACACATCAAAACATTTTATCAATTCAAAAGATATTTCATCTCAATCAATAATCAATTAGAGCTTTATAAAGTAACAACGTTGAGCCACCATAGACCTAATGCCACTATCCCCACAAAGGAATAAGAATTCTATGTATGTGATTGCCACCAAGAAATTTTTTTCATTAAGGTCTTATTAAAGTTTTTGATGTCTTATTAAAGTCTTAGAAGTATTATGAAACTTTTTATTTTTAAAAATTAAAATCAGTTTTAATTTTCAATTTTTTAATTGAATTTTTATTTTATTTGAATATAATTATTTTCTTTATCTTGTCTCATTGTAAATTCATCAAACATAAAAAATATTGACAGATAAAAATAATATTAAATTTTTAATTATTTTAAAATAACATCCAAATATTATAAATGTATAGTTTATTTAATAATTATTATTTTAGTAATAGTGATTGAAAGAGGTAGTGGTAAAAGATAACTATCATAATAGTGATCGTTCGTCGAGTGCACTGCAAATATCAAAAGAGATCAATGATAAATGGAGGTGGTGATCAAAGTGTGACCAACAATGATTATAACGGTGGTACAAAGGGTGGGAAATAGTAGTTGGTGGTGGTGGTGGTTAAAAATGGTGACGACATTTTAGAGACTTGTGGACGGTGGTGTTATTAATGGCCGAAGGAGGTGGTCATAGGTGGATGAGTGGTGATGATGGAGGTGGTCGAAGATGGTGATGGGTGGTACTTGAAGATGGTGGTGGCAGTTGTTAGAGATGGTGGTTAGCGGTGGCTAGAAGTGGTGGTGGTTAGCGGTGGCTAGAGGTGTTGGTGATGGTCGAAAGTAGATTGTCAATGATGGTAGTAATTGATGGTTGTTAGATTGGTTTTATATCTATTTATAGAGACATGTTAATTTTAAAATAAAAATAATAATTATAAATCTTATTTTTTTTGTTTTAAGTTTTTTTAAAAAATATATATTTTAAAATTAAAATAAAAATCCGAACATATTTTGTTTTTGAAATTGACTTCAATACTAAAAATAACTACACCGAACCGCCTAAGTTAATAAAAATGGCTGTCATTAGTTTTGTAATTTTACTTTTGCAGCAATTTTATGATTTTAGTTTTTGTTAGTGAGATATCTAATTATATTTGTGATTTTCAACGGATAATCATTAAATTTTACTGTACCAAACATAGTTGAAATTCTTTGTTCTACAATGTTACTTTTGGATGTCATTTTTTGTTTGAAAAATCGTGAGAAACACTCATCAAATTCTTTAGAAACATAGATTCAACCTCAAAAGGCTAGGCTTGTGTAAATAATTGTTTGTACCTAAAAGCATTGGATTAAATTGATGAGATGATTATTGTAAGCCACAATATTTATACGAACCTACGATTTAGTTTTTCAAATTTGAGTGTTGTTATATTATTCCTCTAAATAAATATTGTCGCTAAATTAGTATAAGATCCTTCCTTCAAATATTTTTATTCAATAAATTATGAGGCAATTGCAAAAACATACTATGATATCTTATGAAGGAGTAAATTACATGTCTTTAAACATGTGAGTCTAAGCATTATTGATATTGATAGATACTAATGTACTTCACATTCAATCTTTTTCCTTTATCAACAATAGTGTTCACTATCATACTTGCTACTAAGTAAGAAATAAACCTATTATATCACTGACAACTATTATTATTGTATCAAAGTTCGTAAACACAACTTTTTTGTTTTTTCTTTATATTAATTTCACAACAAAATGAGGAAAGAATAGAAATTATTAATTATTAAAGTAATACTAGTGACTATTTTACAATTGTTGGATTTCGTTATTTGAGATTTCAAAGTTAAAATCTTACCAATAAGCTAATACCTCGTAGAATAAACGAGAAAAAACAAATTGGAAAAAAACCAATGAATTTGAGCAACTACTCATCATCTTATGCTATTACAATTTATTGATCCAATATAAGATTAGTAGTAGAGAACTTTCTTGCTGGTTGAAGAGATTTGCCACAATTTGAGCAACCACTTCCGTCTGTACGAATTTCAATGTACAAGAGCTTAGTTATACATGAGGATCATAGAACAAAAACCAACCTACATTCTTCTTTAATTGAACCTTTTAAACATGATGATCACTTAAGAAATCTCCATCTTGTTGTTATCAGCAAAGTTGAAGTTTGTTTTGGTAAGAAGATTGTGGTCGTGGCTAGGACATTGTTCCATTTCGACGTGTTGACTTGACATGTCTGGAGTCAAGGATAGTTTCAACAGTATCTTTTCACACTACAACCTGATGAACCACCCAACCAAAATATCCTTGCAATCATGATGATACTTAGTGTCTCTACTTTTCTATATGAACGAGCTATCACCTCCTCCAAGTGGAATTTTTGGCTTAAATTCCACATGCACTATCAAGCAGGAGCAATGCCTGAATTTGACACTCTGAAATGAAAGAATGGATAGTCATTTGGTCAGATTCCAATTCCAAATGACAAGTATGTGATAAGAATTAAATTCTTAAGAAGGATGTTATCTGATTATTTGGTTACAATAATTATCAATTTTGTAGCACTGACACTTCAGATTTAAGGTGTATCAAGTGTCTGACACCGACACAACATTACCACTTTTTTAATCACGTTTATTTTCTCAAACTATGAAAAGTGTTTACGAAATTATTAGTCAGTGTCAATGTCTAGTGTATGTGTCAGTAATTCATAAATTATCAAGAAATGTGTGTATATAGGGAGGTCATTTGTAATCTATTTATCCAGCGGATGAAGTTGAAGATTTTACGAAAAAGAAGATCAAGTCACTATGATAGTAAGAGAGATCAACTTACTGGAATGCTTATTAGTTTTCCTTGTTGATTGATCAGAACAGGCAAGCTTCTCCTTGCAGCAACTGGGATAGATTTTAACAAAACTAGAGCCTTTTTCGCTGATATGCTAGCATAGTGCAAATATGAAGCTGTTTTCTCCATCATCTGCTTGTTTTTATTCAACAACATAGCCCCACATTCTGTGATCTTTTCTGAAAGAGGATGCTTGGATAACTCGGCAAGATATAGCCAATCAGATTCAATCATTTGCCGCACTTTAAGACCTTTATCACAATCAACTACACAAGACGAACAACAAAAGTTTTCGGCTTCCCTACTAAACTCAATATCACAATCAACTAAATTGGAAAGTACATCTTGATCCATTTTATCGTTCAACCTCCATGTTAGAACAAATCGATCCATGAAGTAACAGCACTTCCCTGGCTGAAGTGATTTGCCAAAAGTGGTAGCAGTTTCAACTTCATGTTTTGATGCAAAGTCAGAAATGGCTCCAACTTTAGACCTGAAGCGATCAGTTTCCTGGTTCTGCAGTGCAAGAATGATACTGTAGGTTGACTCACTGATTATGTTTAGTCTTTTCGCTTCGGTCAGAACCGACTCAGAATTCACATCCAAAAAGTGGACATCTGAAGGATGAGCCAAGTAATTTTCATATGATTTTTCATCGTCTATAATCTTTCCCAATTCATTGGTGACACAATACTCTTGTTGTCCAAAAGAGCATGTCTCGAAAATCTCCATTTTTAAAGGAAAAGCAACGTCGACCGAACAACTAACCAGGACTCTGGACCCTCTAGAACCTGGTTCCGGACAAAGGTAACAACCAGCAGCAGTAATAGAGTTCTACAGACAAAAAGAACAACAACAAAATTTGAAGTTATTCAAACTTTTAAAGCTAAAATGCCGTTGTGTCATCATAGTATTGGATGCAGCTAAGACAATGTTTGATAAAATTGTATGCTAGGAACAACGAAATCTCATGCAAGCATATTTTTTTGGTAAACAAATGTATTTCTGCACACAATTGTGGAGACTAATCACTCGAGGTAATTAGGATCTACTTAAGGGGTTGACCTCTATTAACATATGTTTTTCGATACACATTGGTCAGTGATTGAACTCCGGACCAAATAGTTGAGCCATGTAAGCAGATTTACCTTGCTTGGAAAAGTACGTATGTAGCCCATTAGCAATTTCAAAGCACTACCTCTTATTTGCCTCTGCCTTTGTGAAACAAACTGAAACAATAAGCTTGAACATTTTTATGACTAGAAGAGTATGCAAATACAAATAATAAGGTTCAAACACAAAATATTCATTTATAAGATCAAAAGTACCTGCAAGACAAACGAAAGAAATTTCATCAGGCAAATGTCCTCGATTTTCGAAGGACAGAGATTCTGTAAATCAATAACAGCATATCCATGCTGCAAATATAACCACAATGTCATAAGCCAGACAAGGGTAAATTCCATAGAATAGAATAATAGAAACTTAAGAAATCACGGACACGTGGAGTATTTTCAGCAACAGTAACATAGAAAATAGCTAGGCCAAACTCAACATCAAGTATTAATCAAATTGGTACTGAATAGAATAAGTAGTTAAATGATACTCACATCCTTGATAACAACAGCGTGATGTATCAGGCTATGGCAAACTTGATCGACATATGCGCGTGTTTTTCGACATGCAGAAATCACTCTTTGGAGTTCATACTTGAATGCAGCTGAAAATGTAAGAAACCGTCATTTGAATAACTCAGATGCTTCACTCGCCCATATTATTCATGACTATAACACCCGATCTTCAAGAAAATATATACAATATTATCTATAGTTTCTTCAATATATTAGCACAAACTCAATTTTCCTCAAACTAGTGATTCTAAGTTAAAATGAGTCTATGTGATTCTACCTGAGTTTACGCAAAAATGAGTTTGTTAGCTAGTTAACTAATTTTTTATAACTAAGTCGTAAACTCATACAATTCTATGAAATAACATGAGAGTTTAACAACCATGGGCCCAACCACCAGCATTGTCTTCCCTTTACTCATAATATTGATATTGTATTTATTTTCAATTCCACATGCTCAACATTGAAGAAGAACCATGCTAACATTCAATGATTTCAAAATGAACAAGTATGAATACTTTCGAACCACAAAAGAATTTTGGCCGGAAGAACTTAACAAATACTTAAAGTACTATTAACAAAATCAGAATACTCATCATCGAAACTTACAAGATGACAAGTGATTTAGTGCCATCCGTATCCTATTACGTGTGAATACCGGGCTTTGATTCGTTGGGTCTTCTACCCACTCTTCTGTACCTCCATGGCATATCTGCGAAGATAATTATCAAGTAAACATTCCGACAGGAGAAGTTAAAATAATGAACAATAAATAAATAAATAAACAAATAGAATCATGACCTACCTTGTACATATCTTGCTTTGAAAATTCAAGAAGAGGTCGCACAAGAACGATGCCTTGATTTTCCGGAACTTCACGGTAGGAACGCATATGCGTAGGGAAAATTTGGGAGGTAAAAGGTGTGCCTGCAAGTCCAAGCACACCACTATTTCGAGAAAGCCTTAAAATAAATAACTCGGCCTGCATCATTTCTCAGCAATCATTACATATCTAACATTTTGAACAAGCTTTCAATCTCGCAATCAACTTACAGGATAATAAAATGCAACATTTTGTCATTTCCCACTAAAAATTCAATTTTTTTAATCTCTTATGACCACAAAAGCCTAAACTATTTCAAAAACTTCTCTACATTGATAACATGCAACTCATCAAAACAATACGAAAATTAAAAAATAAAAATTAAACATAAAGTATTGCCAATTAAACCTGGTCGTCAGCATGATGTGCAATAAGCAACACCCCAATCTGATGTTTGGCACAAACATCATGAAAGACTTGGTACCTAAAGTTAAAAATCAAAATCCACAATTAGCTTTATTAAAGTTCCTAGCACAGACATCTAATATTTTATTAACACGTTAGATAAAATAACCTCATTTCGCGAGCAGCTTCTTGCAATTGACCGTGTTTCGGCTTCCCATTCGGCCAATCACAGCTAGAAATCTCACATCTGATTCCTGTATGAAGTGTCTATGTAAGCCAAGTTCATAGCTTGCATAAGTTCAAGAACTCGAATCACATGTTCAAACTACACAATCAAGGATAAAGCAGCAAAATTTGGACCAACCCATTCCAGAAACACGATTAGAAACAACTTTGGCTTCATCTTTGCTCTCAGCACGTAGTCCATGATCAACAATTATTGCCAACAAACCATCAATGAAACCACTACTGTCAGTGTCAACAGAATTAACACCAGAGGTTTTCCATCCAGCAGTTAACACACAGAGTGCCATACTGTCAGGGCCACCGGAGACTCCCAAAGCTGACAGGAAAAGAAGCATGATAACATCAAACAATCAATTTTTAAGTGTGGGTGCTAAATAGTTGGCAAAGTATGAAACACGGACTCCAACACGAACACATCCACATTGTTGATGTATAAAGTAGGACACGGACACCAGTTACACATATTAACTTATTTATTATAATTAAATAGAATATGATCATTGTTTATAAAAAGAACTAAACTTAATATCTTTAACTCCCTATCATTGTTGTGACATATCTTCAACCTCCATATATGCGCTTGAGATGTGTCCAATGGGTGTTAAAGCTATGTCGAAACAAAGAAAAAAACATGTTTTTTTATCAAACACTTGTTTGAGTAGATAGACAGCTGTGGTACAGGTGTCAGACACCGACCTGTCGGACATGGCGACACTCCTAATTTCAGAGGTGTCCCTGATTTAGAGGACTCAATGTGCAAAATGTTCATTTTTTCTCCCTTATTTCTTTTAGAGTAATAATTTTATAAAACCAATTACCATCATATTGATTTTAAGCTTGAATTCTAACACAATCTACAAATATAACAAAAAGGGCACAAACCAAAGTTTCACAAATATAAAAAATTTCCAAAAAAGATCAAATTTTTCAGCGAGTGAGCATGACCCAAAAAGAGTGAAAGAAAAAGAAGCTAACCAATTTTATGATGGGGTTTGAGTCCAGCCATTGCCATTCGTCTGGAAAATGTTTGTCTGTAGTTGGACAAGTCGATTGGGCATTGGGAAGTGGAAGAAGAAGATGACACGGTGGAGCAAGATGGTAATGGAATTGAATGAGACTTGGGATGTAAGTGATGAAGGTGGGAATAGTGTAAAATTTTGAAACTTTTCGGTGGGAATTTAGAGAAGGAAGAAGATAGTATAGAATTTGTTGCAGTGAGTGTTGGTGACGACGACATGATTAGGACTCGCGCCATAACCTCTTTCACTCGCAACAAAAACTACTTCACTCTCACTTGATGGATTTTGAAACAATGAAAAATGGTCTTTTATTAGAAAACTTGTAATTACAGACAAATATTTAACAGGGGAATTTTCACAAACATGTAGAATGCTATCGTCTAAGGGTGTAACCAGCCATCATATATATTACTTGTTTGATTCTAATCTTGCTCTGTTAGTCAAAATATAATAACAGTGACAAACATGAGTATCGTTTAACTTATATTCTGTTTTGTGATGAGTTTCGTTTAAACTTTTTCCAATAATTAAAATAAAGAGATAGTTCAATTTATCAAATTATTTAAGTAAAATCTAAGTTCTATATTAAAAGATAATATAAACGAATATTAAAATTATATTAAAAATTAATAATCACATATATTTTTATATAATTCTTTTTCTAAAGTAATATTTACGGAGAATACTTAATATTGTTAATAGTTTTTAATGTTTCAAATGACTTTAAAGTTAATCTATATTGCACTTAACATTTTTTTTTTGTATTGGATTTAATTTTTTTTAAAATTAAAATATTTTAAAAATAAAGTATAATTTTTTTAGTGTACATTAATTTTACAGTGAATTCATATACCTAAGGTAGATGAACCTATACAAGTTAATTCACTTAGATCTAAACACTTTGTAATGTGAGTTATAAAATCATCGTTTGGAGACTCAAATGTATTATGTCTCATGTGGTATCTCATAATGAATGTATTTTTATTTCATAACGATCTACTTTCAGATAAGATTAACCATTCATGTCAAGTCTCATCTACATGGTAGTAAAGGCTTCATGATTCTCAAGCTTTATCTCGAAAAAGCCCATGATAGACTTGAATGGCAATTTTTCATGGAGCCCTTTAATATGTTAGGGTTGCCTTTGATGATAAAGAATAGTATTCCAAATTTGTCATGTCCTTAAACCAGTGACTATCAATTAGAATGCTACTCAAACCAATCCTTTTGGCACTTCTAGATAGCTTATACATGGGGACTCTATCTCCTCTTATCTCTTCAATTTCTTCATGTTGATATGGTGAGGGACCCTACCTCTCACACACGTTCTTTGCCAATGATATTATTTTGGTTGCTGAAACTAGTATAGAACAAGTTCAACTGAAGAAAATGTTCTTTCGTATGACGGTTAATAAAATATGAAAAGATCAAAATTCTTTTGTTTTCTCTCAAAGTACATAGATGATGAGTGATTTGTGACATTACATTTCTAACAAAGTTGATTTTATTCACAACTCTTTGATCAAAAGTAAGATTCAGATGCATAATTCGACTAACCATAATAAAAATTAATAAATTAAGCCTTTTGTGAGGGTTGTAAAGATGTTGATACTAATATTCATATTCATGGTTCATTGTCTATGGAAAAACCTTTGTGAAATAAACTTTTGTAGTAATGTTTTATTAAGTCATAATAAAGATATTATTAATGTTACCTTTTATATTAACTCCACCTAAAATTGTACAATTTATTCCATCAAATAAATCATTTCTATATTGGATCAAATTGAATAAACTCTACTCCCTTAATTATCATTCAAGAGAACCATGTAAATGTACTCATTATCTAACTATCAAAATGCTTCTTAACGATTGAGGAAAAACTAAAAAAAGATGATGATGATTGAGACAACTGAAACATAAGCAAATAATCAAATCACAAATCCAATGTAGCAAGCAAGTTACTAACTAACCATCAACGATCTGTTTCATTTCAATGGCCACCACTACTCAACACCGCAACACCACCATCTTCTCCCTCTTTCTTCTCTTCATTTCCCTTTTCAAAACCCTAACCCTAAATCCCTCTTTTTCCCCCCAACCACAATCACAATCTCCAAATTACATAATCGGATTCACTCAATACAAAACCGCCGATCACCACCGTGCTTACCTCGAATCCAATCTCCAATCAAAAGGGTGGCATTGGATCGTGCGGAAAAATCCCGCATCGAAATTCCCCACTGATTTTGGCGTCGTTTCGGTTAATGAATTGGGGGTTATTGAAGAGATTAAGAAATTGGGGCTTGTGAAGTATGTTAGTTTGGATATGAGCTATAAGAGAGGTTTGATGAAGCATAGGAATGATAAAGTTGGTTCCTTTGTTGATGGGAATAAACGGCCTGGGAAGATCTTCACCAGAATGTCGTTTTGTGATGTGGAAGAACAAGAAGATGATTTTGTTAAACGCAATGATTCTATCAAGTTGGGGCGAGAATTGTTGATTCAGGTCATTTTTTGTTTGTTTTGGTTTATGTTGTTGGGTGTTTGGGGGAAGCTATAAAGATTACAACTTTGATTTGTGAAGTTTCATCATCGTCATCTATGAAACACTCCCTTAGATAGAGACACCAGACATTATATTGACACTCACGTGATAATAATTTAAAAAAACTAGAAGTGATTGAATATAACTATGTGTCGTATTAGAAGTGATTGAATATAACTAATGTATCGGTATTGTGTTGATGTCCGACATGTGATGTATGTTCAATGTGAAGTGTCTGTGCTACATAGATTATCATTCTCATTATGACTGGTCACTGAAGCTGTGTTGTTTAGTTTAACAGAAATTGTATTTGCACTAACATAAGAGAAAGGAATAGAGTGAACAAGGGAGAGAACAATAAAATAGAAATATAAGATTTCTTTGCAAATAGAGATTCATGTAAAAGCTAGGATTTTTTTTTTTTTTGTAGTATTGGTATTATTTTGTCAATGCTGAGTTAAATTTGGTGTATTGTGATTTACTGATTGTAGAAAACTATGAAATATTTGTTATTTTCACTATCTTGTCTCTGATGAGTTAAATTTAGTTTATGTAAAAGCTATGAAATGTTTTTGGTAGCAACCGATATTATCCTTGTTACTATTAGTAATAGTATTCTGTTTCCATTGAGTTGAATTTGGTAATTGGTATGTTTGAATTTTGTTGATTATCGGAAGTGTTCATGGTTTGAGGTGTTTCTCGTGGTAGCAGAGATCACAAGTTACTTCCATGTTTGGGGCAGAAGAACTGTGGACGAGAGGTCACACTGGTGCAAAGGTCAAGATGGCCATATTTGATACTGGCATTCGAGCTGATCACCCTCATTTCCGTAACATCAAGGTAATGCTTGTTTGCTTAATTTGATGTTGAGGGGATAGTGGTTGATTGGTAGTTGATGGATAGAGTGTTGAGGAACTTTACAGGAGCGTACAAATTGGACCAATGAGGATACGTTGAATGACAATCTTGGACATGGGACTTTCGTTGCTGGTGTTGTTGCTGGCATGGATGCCGAGTGTCTTGGTTTTGCACCAGATACAGAGATTTATGCATTCCGTGTGTTTACTGATGCACAGGTAATGGCTGTTGGGTATTATTATTGAATTCTCCTTTTTCTTTGGAAGGGGGAAAAGGGTTGAATTGAACTCTTTTTAACTGCATGAAAATGGCATTTCAGTTCATCCAAACTTTAGCATATCTTCATTCCATAAACTTGTCCAAAAAAATGCATGATGTACTTGTCTGGAAGTGTATTAACCGACTAGAGTAATCATCGGCAAGCCCTAAACAGGAGAGAACATAGATGCATTTTGACCAGTTTATAAATACATATTAAGTTGCATTCTCTTTTCAAATTCTGCTGCTTATGTTATTTGTATTCCACAATTATTTGCAAGATTTTGAGAAGATTTCATTCAGCCAATTGCAGGTGTCATATACCTCTTGGTTCCTTGATGCCTTTAACTATGCAATTGCTACCGATATGGATGTGCTCAATTTGAGCATAGGTGGACCTGATTACTTAGATCTCCCATTTGTGGAAAAGGTAAATTTCTTGTGCCTATTTGTTCTAGATCTGGAACTTGATATTATTTTTTCGTTACCTCTAGATCCCAAGGGAAGGGGACCTTGGTATTCCGGAGTTCAGTTGGGAGGTAAGTAAAGTCCGACTATGGATTGTTACAGCCAGGGTTCGAATCGGGTTCTCCTGAACGATTCGTCCTTAACTGAAGCCCATTAACTCCTAAGTGAAGTGGTTGAGCTAAGCTCGTTAACTCCTTGAGCTCAACCGTTTGGCTTAGGAGTTTGATAGTGTTGAGCATTGCAATCTATTTATCTTGAGGTGGAAAAACTTCAAAATTTAGTACTTTGGTTATATTATTTTCTAGAGAATGTTATTTCATCTAATTTAACCTTTCTATGTAGAAGCCATTATTTGTTTTTTTTAGTGTTAACATATAATAATTATTTCTTCCATCAATTGTAGAAGTGCACTTTTTATAGTTTTATGACACAAATTTGTTCATCAGATATGGGAGATAACGGCCAATAACATAATCATGGTTTCTGCAATTGGAAATGACGGACCACTATATGGAACTTTGAATAATCCAGCAGATCAAAGTGATGTCATTGGTGTTGGTGGTATTGACTATAGTGACCATATAGCCTCCTTTTCCTCGCGTGGCATGAGTACCTGGGAACTTCCTCACGGGTAACATTTATTTGTTGTCATATTTCTTGCTTTAATTGTTTTCTGTTGTTGCCGCTTCTTTTGACATGCAGGATTTATGTCCTTGTTTCTGTGATTACCGTAATATATTTTTCTATTACATGGGTTATTCTTGTCATTTGTTACTTCCGTGATTCCCTCAAATATATTTGCAAGTTTGGTTTCTTGTATGTTTTTAAATTTGAATCGACATCTTTAACTTGCAGTTATGGCCGTGTGAAGCCAGACATAGTTGCATATGGACGAGACATAATGGGATCAAAGATTAGTTCGGGTTGTAAAAGTTTATCCGGAACCAGTGTTGCAAGTCCTGTAGTTGCTGGTGTCGTATGTTTGCTTGTCAGTGTCATACCTGAACCTGATCGCAAAAACATCTTAAACCCAGCAAGCATGAAACAAGCATTGGTCGAGGGTGCTGCAAAGCTTGCTGGACCTAACATGTACGAGCAGGGTGCTGGCAGAGTTGATCTGTAGGTTCTCCTATTTAGCTCTCCACTTTGTTTTGTTTTTAACTTTTAAAGCATATCATATTGCTACATACAGTATAACTATAATGTGACAATTTCCACTATTATTGCAATTTTATTTTATTATTCTAGATTCTGAAACTAATCTGCAGGTTTCTGTACATTTTGGAAAATCTTCAAAATGTGTCTATTTTAAACTATATTTGGGTTCCTATAATTTAAAAAACTTTTTAAATTGGCTCCCTGAAGAGTCCTAACAATTTGTTAACAGTATAGCTTGGATTCAAGGACCTCATTTTTATTGAACTATAGGAATCCATTTATAAATCTAAAACTATGGGGATTTAATTGAAAAATTCTGAAAAAATAGAGATTTCATATTCTTCAACCATTCACTAATCATTGTATTTTCTTGTTTGTTAATGCAATTTTCAGGTTAGAATCATATGAGATTCTCAAGAACTACAAACCTAGGGCAAGCATCTTTCCCAGTGTTCTTGATTACACAGATTGTCCTTATACATGGCCCTTTTGTCGTCAGCCGCTCTATGCAGGTGCCATGCCTGTCATCTTCAATGCTAGCATTTTGAATGGAATGGGTGTTATTGGCTATGTCGAAAGTCCACCGACATGGCATCCTTTTGAAGAAGTAGGGAATCTTCTAAGCATTCATTTTACATATTCCGAGGTCATCTGGCCTTGGACTGGTTATTTGGCCATTCATATGCAAATCAAGGAAGAAGGTGCACAGTTTTCTGGTAACATTGAAGGTAATGTGACTCTCAGGGTTTCCAGCCCTCCAGCTCAAGGAGAAAGGCGTCCTCGAATAAGCACCTGTGTGCTTCAACTGAAGTTAAAAGTGGTGCCAACACCGCCACGAGCAAAACGAATTTTGTGGGATCAGTTTCACAATATCAAATACCCTCCAGGTTATATTCCTAGAGATTCCTTGGATGTTCGTAATGACATTCTTGACTGGCACGGGGATCATCTACATACAAATTTTCACATAATGTTTAACATGTTACGTGATGTTGGTTACTACGTTGAAACACTCGGTTCTCCTCTTACATGCTTTGATGCTCGACAGTATGGTACACTTCTTTTGGTGGATCTTGAAGAAGAGTACTTCGCCGAAGAGATTGAAAAGTTGAGAGACGATGTTATAAATACCGGATTGGGAGTAGCTGTCTTTGCTGAGTGGTACAACGTAGATACCATGGTAAAGATGAGATTCTTCGATGATAATACACGGAGTTGGTGGACCCCTGTCACTGGAGGTGCTAATAATCCTGCACTTAATGATCTTTTGGCTCCATTTGGAATAGCTTTCGGAGATAAGATTCTGAGCGGTGATTTTTCACTTTTTGGTGAGGAGAATCGATATGCATCTGGGACAGACATAGTGAGGTTTCCAAGGGGTGGTTATGTACATAGCTTTCCTTTCTCGGATAGTTCAGAAAGCGGAGCCACTCAGAATGTGTTGCTGACTTCTAGCACCACCAAGGTGTGAGACAGCATCTTCAATTGCATCAATTATCATTATCATTAAAACAAAGATTGAGAAATGTATTCTCTAAAGGAAAAACAAATAGTTAAATTTCATTCCTGAACTCATTTCTAGGTTTTCAACCCAACAAAAGTTACTTAAACATATAAGTTACTTGGCATGATGAAGTGATTTGTATTGTAGTAAACAATCACCTCGATGTCTTCCAAAAACATTGTATTTGATTCTTATAGAGTGCCATTTTAAACTGTGTACTATCTTCAACATTTAGATATTTTCTGAAGTTATGGTCTCTCTTGGTGAAACAGGCAGATTCTCCGATTCTCGGTCTTACAGTGATGGGTGAAGGTCGCATCGCTGTATACGGTGACTCCAACTGTTTGGACAGCAGCCATATGGTGACTAACTGTTTTACACTTCTGAAGAAAATGCTAGATTTTACGAGTGAGAATGTTCGAGATCCAGTGCTTTTCTCAAATTCAAACAAACAAGACACTCCCTTGTACGAAGATGACAATCAGTTGCCAACTCGCAGAACTGATGTAAATTTCTCTTCATACTCGGCTGTTATGGGAAAAGAATTGATTTGCAGGACTGACTCAAGGTTCGAAGTCTGGGGAACTAAGGGCTACAGTTTGCAAGTCAGAGGAAGAAACAGACGATTGCCTGGTTATCCTGTCATTGATTTAGGGAATGGTTTCAATTCAACCTATGATGTTTCTAATATTAGGCATTCGAAGGTAACTTTGAGAAATAAGGATGACTCTCTTGGGAACAGATATTTGGGCCTGTTCTATGGAGACGAGGTAAGACACAGAAACAGTGGTTGAGCTAGCTTCCTAGAAATGGGGCTCCCTATATTCTTTTGTTTTGTATATTTGTTATGGATGTTGCATATTGCTGATGTTCTGAACTCTGATATTTCTTGCAGCTTGATGCACCTATGCTGGTTGGTAGTCACTGGCTTATTCCTGCTGTTGTTGCAGCAACTGGTTAGTGAACATTTGGAGCTCATGCACTTCTAGTTTCTTGTTTTTATTTTCATTGATAAACATTGGTGAAATGCGTTTAAAATAGATTTTGGAATATTTTTAAAAATACTGAAAAATTTCGAAACATTGTTTTCAATATTTATGAAAATGCATTCTCTTTATCACAATTAAAAAGAAAAGGTTCATAGCCTAACGTTATTCCAGCAGCTTACTTGCAAAGTAAAGATTGAAAGTGAAAATAGAAAATATTGTTAGAAAGTAAACGGTCTATAACTTTGTTATCCGAGTTCTTAGACTAGTAGTAGTATATCTATGTTATCTTATGTTTCATTGCATCTTTCTCTTCCGATAGGTATCTTACTATTGAGCTTTTGGCGCATTCGCCAAAAGAGACGTCGAAGAAGGAAAGGATCAAGCTCTGGCAGATTGTCCAATTTATAGTCCAGTATCAACACTAATGTAATTATAGAACTTGTCTCCAAAGAAATTCCCCTGTAACATTAGCATAGTTACAAATTCATGAGTTGTTTTCATCAGCATCACTGTAGGAAGATAGCCTAATAAGTTGCCTTTTTTTTTTCCTTTCTTACCTATAGAGTTGTAACATTTTTGCTGTAATTTAATGGATGCTTTACAAGGGCACAAATTTTCTGATGATGAAATAATGTATCTGAAATGTTTGTTTTATTGGTAAATCAAAGTTTTATGACTGCGTGGTGCAATTAAGCATGATTGCAGTAACAGTAAATTTAGGCAAAATAGTTTAGGATATGTTTGCAAATGAACATTTAAAAGTGTAAAAAAGAGAGGCTCATTGCTAAGTTAATAATTAAAACTAAGTTTGAATTAGCTTCTCCATAATCACTTTTATAGAAAAAATGTTACTTGGAATAACTTATTTGAACTTATGATATAAACAGTTACATGAGTTTTTTTTATTATACTTATAAAAGAAACTGTAACATTTTAAACTTTATGAAATAAGCATTTAGTCATACTAATTATCCAAACTGTGCTCCAAAACTAATTACTTTTTGCTACATTTGTTGCAATCTGGATAGTAAACTGGTTAGAATTCAAATGATTCTGATACATTCTGTAAAATGGTTGTGTAGTGGTAACTTTAAAGCCACCTTTTGAAGCTGCTGTATTATTTCTTCATCTTGATTTTATCACTCCTACTCTTTTTTCTACACTCAAATGTATAATTTGTCATTTACAGTTATATTAGCACTTAGTTTGAATTTCTATCTAAACTTTGAATTTTATAGGAATTCAAATCCAAGACAGACATCATCCTTGAAAACAAAAACTTAGTATTATAAACAATTAGGGACCAAGTAATCAGTCAAAATGGTTTTTTTAAATAAGTGTTCACACTAATTTTTTATTTATCACTACATAACAAGAGTTTATCTACACTCAATGTTGTTGTTTTTTTCATCTAGAAAACATAGGTATTCTTAGTCCACAATCAAATTCTTTTGAAATGCTAAAATTTATTTAAAGAGTTTGATATTTTTTAACAAATATTCTTCTGAGATGAAACTCTTTATCATATATTCAAGAAAATTTATCATATATCAATTGTGGATATGATTATGACAATGAAATCTTCAACTTTTTCTTCACAGTGGAGCTCACGTTTAATAATGTTATGTCCATGTTACACTGACTTTTTCTTTTTCTTATTTATTTTAATATGTTTTCTTTTTTTTTTTTGAAATGTAAAAGCTGACTTTGCTCAAACCGTGTGAAATTTAAGTAAGGAGACTATTCTAAAATTTCCAATTTATTGTTGTTTCACCAAATGGAATGATGAATTAATTTGTAGCTGTCTCTTTTTTAATGATTCAATGCATGTGACAAATATCCTTTTGTGATATAGTGAGTCCAAAAGGTACAGCTTTTTCATATCTGGCATGCATTATTTTTACATCCCACATGGAATATATAATCACCAAAATCATAGGCCTCTCTTTAAGGAATTATATTCTCATTCTTTGTTTAATTTCGATAAAGTTTTTATAATTGAACTGTTTAATTTCAATTTAATAATCAAAATAATTTACACTTAAAAGTGAATCTGGATTTTCAATTTTTGTTTTATTTCTTATAGATTCATTTTATACGACGTAATTCTATCAAAGACTTGTAAGATATTAAATGTGGGGTATTTTTTTTAGTTAAAATTATATTGATTCATTGAGTTGTAAAAGTTTAGAACTCTAACTTTTTGGGTTTGGGGTCTGTTTGATGGAGATATCATTAGAGTTATGATATAAATAAATTATTATATTTTTTTAAATTTACTGTTTGATTAAACAACAAAATACATGTTAATCAATTATGTTTTTTTAGTTTAAATTTATAACTCGAATAAAAGTTGAGTTTTAAACCAACACGATAGATAAGAATAATAGTTTATTTAATTACTTTTATAAAATATAATCTAAAATATAAATTAAATTAAATATAAATATTAAAATAATTAATA
>JBBPBT010000899.1:4457344-4469726 GCA_037974875.1 Cicer bijugum | reverse complement strand
ATATGTGGCACATGCTAATTTTTGCTTAGAAAAAAGAAAATTCATTTTAACAAGTTAGACATTTTAACTAATGATATCTTTTCTACCATCATTGATATAAAGTACAAGTACCTTAGAAGTTATGCACATAATAATAATTAAAAAATACTATAAAAAATAATTAATTAGTATTAAAAATAAAAAATGGCATACCATTTTTACAATTTTTTGTTGTTGTTGAATGACACTTATTCTTAGAATTGTAATTGAAAAATATTTCTAGAACTATGGCTTTAAATGTGAATCAAAGTAGGTAGAAGAATTATATTATTAAGAGATATAGGAGGGAATACTATTTAGAGAAGAAAGAGAAGTGAGAGAGATTTTTTTGTTGGGTAGATTTGAGAGAGAGAGAGAGAGAGGTAGGTGATATGAAGGAAGAAAGAAGGAGAAAGGAAGATTGGATTGTGGATTTGAGGAGGAATCGGAAAATGTTGTATGACACCAAACACTCAATGCAGCATATTTAGCTCAAAATATATTAAATTAATTTAAAATAAATATAAATTAAAAAAAAAAACACTTTCTTTCTCTTTCTTCAACTCTTTGTTCAATCTTGAGCCACTCACTTTCTTCTTCTTCTTCTTCTCTCTCTTTCTTTTGACAATTTTTCAGAATGAACAGGTCTCAAGATCAAAGATCAAGACCTGCAAAACCAGCTACAATCCATGGCTGTGCTCTCTCAGGAGACCTTATTGGACTTCAGAAACTACTTCGAGATAACCCTTCTTTTCTTAATGACACAAACCCTGTTGTAAGATCATACTTTTTCCTTCATTTTTTACCAATTGGGTATCTAAAAAATTACATCTTTTTTTTTCATTTTTGATTATAATTGTTGTTTTTGTTTGCACCCTTTTGTATGTTCTTGCTTAACTTTGTTAAAAATTAGATTTTTCTGTTAATGCTTCTTAATGAGAGAAACCCTGTTGTAAGATCACCCTTTTCCTTCATTTTAACCAATTGGGTATCTCCAATATTTCAGCTTTTTCATTTTTAATTATAATTGTTGTTTTTGTAGTGTACCCTTTTGTATGTTGTTGCTTAACTTTGTTAAAAATTAGATTTTTATGGTAAACCCTGTTGTAAGATCACCTTTTCCCTTCATTTTTACTTGTTGGGTATCTTCAAAATTTCATCTTTTTTATTGTTAATTATAATTGTTGTGTAGCCTTTTGTATGTTTTTGCTTAACTTTTAAAAAGATAAATAGATCTTTATGGTTTTCTGTAAGAAAATGTTTATGCTTGTGTTGTGAATTGAGGATTTGGAATGATGTGCATGGAATTTAGATCTGCTTGGTTACAATAACTTGTGGATTAACAAAAGGGTGTAATCTGATTCATTTTGTAATTTAATGGTAGGTTTGTTGATGTATGTCATGTTTGATGAATGGTTATCTTATGAAAGATCAAATTAGCTTGATTTGATTACTAACTAGTCTTGCTAAATCTTCATTTTTATTTTTTGCTATACTTGTATGTTTTTCAATGCAATATGCTAGATGCTTTAAGAATCTAAAGAAAAATGAGAGACAAGTTTGGTGTCTTGGGTTTTGAATAGGTTAGCTCCAATGGAGGTTGCTTAAGAGGGTTGTATTATTGGCAATTGATTTTTGTTTCATTTTTTTAGTGTATTTGGAAGCAGAATAATTCAGTAGATCTACAAGAAGAAGACTCTATGTTTAGACTTTTCATTGAAAGGGATTATTTTTTTATGGCTTCTCTTTGCTCATCATTTGTTGGTTTCTTCTTCTTCTAGGGTTTATGGGATTAGAGGGCATTATTGTGTTGATGCTTTTGGGTTTATAAGATTTGGCTCTTCTAAAATGAGTAGTTAGTAAAGTAAGATAATTAAGGGCAGATATTTTAACCACTCATGATATGTTATGCATGTGCATATAATATCAAAAGTAGTTGATTTATTTAACAACAATTGATATTACTCACTTTACTCTTGAAAGCGTGTTGCTCACTTTAGAAGAGTCTGATCCGAGTTTTATAGTACTATTTTGAAAAAGTGGTGTGTACATCATTAGTAGGTTTATTGTTTGGCATGTATATGTAGTTGCGCACCTGCATTTTGATTTCTTATGTCATAAAATTTATCTTGAATTTTATTTAAATTATATGCGTGACGATAAACATGTTTTAAATGCAGATGGCAAACACACCACTTCATGTTTCTGCAGGTAACAATAGGGTTGAGATAGTTAAATTTCTTCTTGAGTGGCAAGGACCAGAGAAGGTTGAGATAGAGGCCAAGAATATGGTACCTACCGATCAATTTTTCTAACAAATTTATCATTAGAATGTAAATATGGACGATAATAACTTTTATTTGTATCACTTTTGCAGTATGGAGAAACTCCATTGCACATGGCAGCAAAGAACGGTTGCAGTGAAGCCGCAGAATTACTTCTTGCTCACGGCGCTTCGGTTGAAGCAAGAGCAAATGTAATATATTTGTTTAGGCACCTCATTTATCCTTTAATAATCTAGTTTAAAACTCAACTAGAATTATGTTTATCTGACCTTTTTTTTCTTGCAGAATGGTATGACACCTTTACACCTTGCAGTTTGGTATTCATTACGAGCAGAAGAGTTCTTAACCGTGAAAACATTGCTTGAATATAGTGCAGATTGCAGTGCTAAGGACAATGTATTGAATGTTATCTCTTTTCTTTGTTGTTATTTGAGCTTTTTCCGTCAAATCATTGAAGATGCTTAAGTCTATGAATTGCAGGAGGGAATGACGCCTTTGAATCATCTTATGCAAGGTCCTGGAAACGAGAAACTTAGGGAACTATTAAACTGGCATCTCGAAGAGCAGAGAAAGAGGCGAGCTATTGAAGCGTGCAGTGAAACCAAAGCAAAAATGGATGAACTTGAAAAGGAAATGTCGCATATTGTAGGTCTTAATGAACTAAAAGTCCAACTACGCAAGTGGGCGAAAGGCATGCTTTTGGACGAGAGGCGTAGAGCTCTTGGTCTTCATGTTGGCACAAGACGACCACCTCATATGGCCTTTCTTGGAAATCCCGGAACAGGTTATTTTCAGAATATCATACTTGTATTGCCTTCAATTTAGTATAGTTTGATGAAATTGTTTCAACTACATGACTTTACTTAACTCCCAGTCGATTCTGGATGATGACTGCTTTCTTTTTCTTTTCATACAATTATTTCTTTTCTTCCCCTTACGAGGTTTGTCTACTTTTTCAATGTTTTCTGCTTTCATTTTCACTTTAACTAATAAACATAAGAGAATATAGATAAAATATTTTCTTCATTTTCTTTTACAATTTTTGAAAACAGATATAATATTTTCAGAAATTTCGAAAAGATGAAAATGCCAGAACACTATTTTCGTTGTTTCTGAAAATGCATTCTTCCTAGCTCGCCTTCCATCTTCTTTCTATCACAATTGTTTACTAACAAGTCTTCCATCTTTAGTAATTTAAAATGAACACAATTTTAAAATAAACACTATTTTCATTGTTTCTTAAAGTAAACACACACTTATATTTTGGGTGCTAACTCTCTATGGATCGTGTGTGTGCTTATTGTAAGTTGACTTTGATATTTAATAGGTAAAACTATGGTAGCAAGGATCCTTGGAAGATTACTTCATACAGTGGGAATTCTACCTACTGATAAAGTGACAGAAGTACAACGAACCGATTTAGTTGGCGAGTTTGTCGGTCACACCGGTCCGAAAACTAGGAGGAAGGTATGTTATTGGCTTTAAAATTCTTTTTTCTTTTTGATCTTGTTGTGAACAATCTTTATGTTAGACTTTACTCGTCTTCCGGTTGATTCTGGATTATCAGGGCTCCTTTCCCTTAGAAACCGGACGGTTTAGACCCAAAAAATATACTTTTCTCCCACATTTGGCACAGGGTTTTAGAATCTAGGCTTAACAAGTTCAAACTTCAAACATTTTATACAGATCCAGGAAGCAGAAGGAGGAATTCTTTTTGTTGATGAAGCTTATAGACTGATACCAATGCAGAAAGCAGACGATAAGGACTACGGGTTGGAAGCCTTGGAGGAGATTATGTCGGTCATGGATAGTGGAAAAATCGTTGTAATATTTGCAGGGTACAGTGAACCAATGAAACGAGTAATCGCATCTAACGAAGGTTTTTGCAGACGTGTGACAAAGTTTTTCCATTTTAACGATTTCAATTCAAAGGAGCTAGCACAAATCTTTCACATCAAGATGAACAATTTATCAGAAGGTAGCTTGCTATATGGATTTAAGTTGCATTCGGATTGCAGTCTAGAAGCGATAGCAGCGATGATAGAAAGGGAGACGACCGAAAAGCAGCGTAAGGAAACAAATGGCGGGTTGGTAGATACAATGTTGGTTAATGCAAGAGAAAATTTGGACCTAAGACTTAGCTTTGATTGTATAGATACAGAAGAACTTCTTACCATTACATTGGAAGATTTAGAAGCAGGTCTTGGTTTACTATCACAGTAATCATTCTTTGGCAAATTAGATATTTTGTTAAAGAGATTCATTTAAGTTTTTAGTTCAAAATTATCCACCATTGGATATATTGCAAGTTTGCAACAACACAATGAAGAGCTTATTGCAAGTTTTGCAGCTACACAAAGAGGAGCTTGTAATGAATAATATCCTTCTTTGGGAAGGTTTTTATGTAATTGATAATTTATATGAGTTAAAGAGGCGTACACCGACAGTATAAACCATTTTTACACTGTATGACAGTATAAACCATTTTTACACTGTCATCTTACGAAAACATTTTGATGTCATACTACCAATTGGCAGAAAAGTGATTTTTATTGGATGTTAGTGTGAAACTAGTTTTTATACTGAAAGTGTATGTTCTATTTTCTCATGAAGTTGCATTGATGAAGTGCCTTTTCATTGTATTCTTTGTATGTTATTCATTTTTATAGGGTAGTAATAAATCTCTCTTTTTAGTTTGTGGTTGTCCTAAAGAATTTCAGTTAATTATTTTATTTTTATGGTTTGTTTAGTGTTTAATTTATTTGTAAAACACTCACGCATGGTTCTGACTGTTTTAAGAATAAAATAGTTATATATAGCTTTTGGTACTTAGATAGTATATTTCTTTAACGACTTTTCATGGGATTGAAGGTTAAATTTTATGTTTTTTTAAAGTTTATTGAATCATAATTATTATTAGAAATTCATATATAATTAGGAAGATTTAGATTCGAATACGAGTCATGATGTTTAATATAATAATATTGATATTTATTAGTTGAGATATGATTTAAAAATAATTTTATTATACCATAAAGTTATTTATTGTACCATAATTTTATTTATTAGTTGAGATATTATATTTATTAGTTGATATGTCATGAGGGACATGGTTTTATATTCCAGATGTCCTTGTGATTAGGCTGCGAGTTTTTATATTGCAGAAAAATTTGGGAAAATGTGGTTTAAATTGTAGTTACAAAAATGTTGTAAAAATTTTAAAATCTACAATATTATTGCTACAATTGTGGTTGTTGATTTCAATTTAAAATTACGATGTGTGGTGTCATTTTGAAAATATGCAAGTAGATAATATATTTCGTTTAAAAATATATTTTTGTATAACACAAAAATTGTATTTTTTTTGTTGAAATGTATATAATTGATGTCACGTTGGGAATGGAGAAAGTTCTGTATATAATTGATGTCACGTTGGGAATGGAGAAAATTCTTCTCTATCACTTATATATTATGTTGATATATAACTCACGGAGTATAAATCTTAATCTACACTACTTGAGTGTAGTGGCCAATATAACTTTAATTGTTGTAACTATGTAATCCTAAAAAAAGTTTAGGTTTCTTTATACATATATAATGGGAGTCATTACTATTTGGTAAGGAATAGAGCCCATAAGATTATTCATATTGGTTTAAGAGTAACTACATAATTGAATTGAACACTACGTGTTAATTTAAAATCTTATGACAATGAGTTTATAAGTCTCTAACTTATATGTTGTTCAACCATAATTTTTCTAAGCAAAGTGGAGCGTGTAACTCACACTTGCCGCACAATAATTTTTCCCTTAAGTGTAAGTCCATTTGATAGAGCTAAGAAGGAACGCAGACCACCTATTACTAAAGTGTATGGGAGGCGCCAGCCTGGCACTAACTAAATGAAAATAACTAACTAGTGAATAATAGTTAGTTGGGAAGAGAATAAATAGGAGGGAAAGAGAGGAATTAGTTAGTTGTGGAAACAGAAGGTAGGTGTAACTGATTCTGGGAATCAGTTAGAGAACTGTTATTTTCTCTCCAGCTATCTGTTTTCTTTCTTCCTCTACAATTCTTTGTAATTCTTCTATTCAATCAATAATACAAGAGATTAGGGTTCATTGATCCTAATCATGCATTCAGTTTCATTACGTTAATTGTTCCTAATTGATACCGGTATTAACACTGGTATCAGAGCACCGATCCCGGTGCCCTGAATTCCACGCTTGGAGCTGCTACGTATGAGGACGAGAAGCATGGCGAGATCCAGTGACGATTGGGAACAAGAACGTGAAGAGATGAAAACTCGACTTGAGTTTGCAGAAGCTCTGGCGAAGAAACATGAGGATCAAATCGCTGATTTGTTGATGAAATTTGGCTCCAATCGTGAACAGAGTAGTCAGTTTCAGGAAGGAACTGAAAGTAATGGAGGTCACAGTGAAGCGGTTCATCGGAGGGAGAAATGGCGGAAATTGGAAATTCCAATTTTTGCGGGAGAAGATGCTTTTGGATGGACACACAGATTGGAGCGATACTTTTTGTTAAAGGAGGTAACCGAGGAAGAAAAGATGCAAGCTACAGTCATGGCTCTAGAAGGAAAAGCGTTGAGTTGGTACCATTGGTGGGAGAAATGCAATTCTAACCCTAATTGGGAAGGTTTTAAGATTGCTGTGGTGCGTAGATTCCAACCTTCCATGGTTCACAATCCTTTTGAGCAATTGTTATCCTTGAAACAAACAGGCACAGTAGATGAGTATGTTGAGAATTTTGAAAAATACGTAGGAGCCATGAGAACCATTGATCAAGAATTTGTGAGAGGATTATTCTTGAATGGACTCAAACAGGAGCTACAAGCTGAGGTAAAATTGTATGAGCTTAACTCCTTGTCAGAAATGATTCAAAAAGTTCTATTGATTGAACAAAAGAACAGGTTAGTCAATATGAAAAATGGGTATAGTTATGCTTCTAGAACGAACGGCAATTCACGTAACCTGCCCTATTCTAAAACTATAACCCTAGAATCAAAGTTGAGTTCAGATCAGAAAAGCAGTACCATGAGTGGGACTGGCCAGAGTCAAAGTGTGGAAAGTGTTAAAAACAGAGGAGGGGAGTTTAAGCAGTTAACCAGTGCTGAAGTCAGAGAGAAAAGAGAAAAAGGGTTATGTTTTAGATGTGATGAACCTTATAATAGAGAACATCGATGTAAAAACAGACAATTTAAGATGATCATTATGGAAGAAGAGGAGGAAGAAGGAGTGGACGAAGTGGAGGAACCCCTGCAGTCTTTTAGATCTTTGCATCTATCATTGTGTTCCATGTCTGGATTCACTACTACTAGATCTTGGAAAGTGGAGGGATTGTTAGAAGGTGTAGCAGTGGTCATCCTAATTGATTGTGGTGCTTCCCACAATTTCATAGCTACTGAGTTGGTGGAAAGACTGCACTTAGCAGTTATGGAAACCTCTCCTTACATGGTAGAAGTAGGAGATGGACATAAAGTAAGATGCAAGGGAAAGTGTGCACAATTAAAATTTCAGATGCAGAACTTAGAAGCAATCCAAGATTTTTATTTGTTCACACTCAAGGGGGTTGAAATGGTGTTAGGGTTGGATTGGCTAGCAGGGTTGGGAGAAATTAAAGCAGATTTTGGAAAACTGGAACTAACTCTGAAACAAGGAGAAAAGTTCATCAGAATAGCTGGAAATCCAGCCTTAACTAAAACTGAACTCCCTTTTGGAGCACTGATGCAAGTTTTAAAAGAAGAAGGCGAGGGATTATTAATTCACTGTGAAAGAACCAAGACAGAATTAGATTCTCCAAAGACCCTACCAAAAAATTTTCTGAATTTACTAGACGAATTTGATGAGGTATGTTCAGACCCAAAGGAGCTGCCCCCATTTAGAAAGCATGATCATGCTATCCATCTCAAAGAGGGAGTTTCAATTCCTAATTTGAGGCCTTACAAGTACCCACATTATCAGAAGACAGAGATAGAAAGATTGGTAGCAGAGATGTTGGAATCTGGGGTAATTAGACACAGTATTAGTCCATATTCAAGTCCTATTATACTGGTGAAAAAGAAGGATGGAGGGTGGAGGTTTTGTGTAGATTATAGAGCCTTAAACAAAATAACGATACCTAACAAATTCCCTATTCCAATTATAGAGGAACTTTTGGATGAAATTAGTGGAGCCACTGTGTTCACTAAATTGGACTTGAAATCGGGTTATCATCAAATCAGAATGAAGGAAACTGATATTGAAAAAACAGCTTTTAGAACTCATGAAGGTCATTATGAGTTTGTGGTGATGCCTTTTGGTTTGACTAATGCCCCTTCTACATTCCAAGCTCTAATGAATGAGGTTTTAAGACCTTTTTTGAGACAATTTGCATTGGTTTTCTTTGATGACATCTTGGTTTATAGTAGAGATGAGGCTGCACATGAAGATCATTTGCGGAAAGTGCTGGAAGCATTAAGAGGAAATTCCTTACTGGTCAACAAAAAAAAATGTAGTTTTGTTCAGCCAAGCCTAGAGTATTTGGGTCATGTTATCTCTGGGGTAGGAGTGGCAGCAGACCAGACAAAGGTAGAGGCTGTAAAATCTTGGCCTGTTCCTAAAGACTTGAAGAGTTTAAGAGGATTTTTGGGGCTGACAGGCTATTATAGGAGATTTGTACAGAATTATGGTAGAATCACCAAGCCCTTGACTGACTTATGTAAGAAGGACAATTTTGTGTGGAATGAGGAAGCCACTACAGCATTCCAAACTCTGAAACAGGCCATGGTTAGTCTACCCTTGTTAGCAGTACCTGATTTTTCTAAGACATTTATTGTTGAAACTGATGCATCTAGTAAAGGGCTAGGGGCTGTCTTGATGCAAGAAGGGAAACCTTTAGCTTTTTGGAGTAAAGGTCTTTCCCCCAGAGCTCAAGTTAAATCAGTTTATGAGAGAGAGTTGATGGCTTTGGTACAAGCTGTTCAGAAATGGAAACACTACCTCATGGGTAGACATTTTGTTATAAAGACTGACCAAAGGAGTTTGAAATTCCTTACAGATCAAAGGTTGTTTAGTGAGGAGCAATTCAAGTGGGCAGTAAAACTCATAGGGTTGGATTTTGAGATCCAATTTAAACCTGGCAAAGAGAATACAATAGCAGATGCATTGTCAAGAAAAACCATGTATACTGCTATCTCTGTAATTGATTTGGCTGATGCTGAAGATTGGTTTCAAGAAATGGAAACTGATCCTAAATGGAAGAAGGTGATCCAGGACTTAGCTTGTGATCCTAATGCTCATCCTGGTTTTCAATTTCAAGCAGGTAGATTGTTATACAAAGGAAGACTGGTTTTGAAAAAGGGTTTTAACAAAATTCCTCTGATTTTAGCTGAATGCCATGACAGTGTGACGGGAGGCCATTCGGGATTTTTCATAACCTACAAGAGAGTTTCCAGTTTTTTTTACTGGGAAGGTATGAGAAGCTATGTAAAGCAGTATGTAGAGGCTTGTGATATCTGTCAAAGACAGAAATATTCCACATTAGCCCCTGCAGGGTTGTTACAGCCATTACCAATACCCACACAGGTGTGGCAAGACATTTCTATGGATTTTATTTCTGGTTTGCCTAAGACTAAGGGCAAGGATACTATATTTGTGGTAGTGGACAGACTCACAAAATATGCTCATTTTTATCCACTGGGGCATCCTTTCAATGCAAAGGATGTGGCGGCTTTGTTTGTCAAAGAAGTAGTTCGTTTACATGGATTTCCTACATCCATCGTTTCAGACAGGGATCAGATATTTTTGAGTCAATTCTGGCAAGAATTGTTCAGATTGGCTGGAACTACACTCAAGTACAGCACTGCGTATCACCCTCAGACAGATGGCCAGACTGAGGTGGTCAATAGGAGTTTGGAAACTTATCTCAGGTGCTTTGCTGGACCTAAACCAAAAAGTTGGGTGGATTGGCTCTCTTGGGCAGAATTTTGGTTTAACACCACCTACAACATTTCAGCTGGAATGACCCCTTTCAAGGCTTTGTATGGAAGAGATCCCCCGACAATGATTAAAGGGTGTACTTTTACTTCTAAGATAGAAGCAGTTAACCAGCTGTTGATGTCACTGGATATGATTTTACAAGAGTTACAACAGAATTTGTTGAAAGCTCAAGATGTTATGAAAACACAAGCCAACAAACATAGAAGACAAGTTGAATATGAAGTAGGGGATTGGGTATTTTTAAAACTTCAGCCTTATAAGCTGAAGTCTTTGGCTAATAGACCTATCGCGAAACTCTCTGCTAAATTCTATGGTCCTTATCAAATCCTTGAGAGGATTGGTCCAGTTGCATATCGCTTAGAACTTCCAGAATCTGCTAGAGTTCATCCAGTTTTCCATGTATCTTTGCTAAAGAAAGCTTTGAAGCAGGGTCACCAACAACAGCCATTACCACCAATGCTTTTTGAGGAATTTGAATTACAAGTGGAGCCAACTGATATTTTGCAATATAGGGAGGATAAGGATGGGAATTTGGAGGTCTTGGTCCAGTGGGATCAGTTACCAGCATGTGATAATTCGTGGGAACTTGCTACACAATTGCAACACTCTTTTCCTCGGTTTCCCCTTGAGGACAAGGTCATTCTTTTGGGGGGGAGTATTGATAGAGCTAAGAAGGAACGCAGGCCACCTATTACTAAAGTGTATGGGAGGCGCCAGCCTGACACTAACTAAATGAAAATAACTAACTAGTGAATAATAGTTAGTTGGGAAGAGAATAAATAGGAGGGAAAGAGAGGAATTAGTTAGTTGTGGAAACAGAAGGTAGGTGTAACTGATTCTGGGAATCAGTTAGAGAACTGTTATTTTCTCTCCAGCTATCTGTTTTCTTTCTTCCTCTACAATTCTTTGTAATTCTTCTATTAATCAATAATACAAGAGATTAGGGTTCATTGATCCTAATCCTGCATTCAGTTTCATTACGTTAATTGTTCCTAATTGATACCGGTATTAACACCATTCTATCTCCCCCTCAAAATTTGAGAAATATTTGACAAGTTTACCATATCGTTTAAGTAATAATAATAAGTAAAATTGTTCTCAAAGATATTGTTATTAATTTTCATTAAAAAGTTTTATAATGGGTTGTTTAAGTACAAATAAAACTAACAAGATAAAAGATTATGAGAAAAAGTGATTAAGATTTCGAATCACCTCATTTATGTAATTATTACTTCCGATAAAAAATTATTAGGAATTCAAATCACCTTATTTTTTTTAGTTATTGGGTTATTATTTTAATAATAGGTTTAATTGCAGTTTTAATCCATCTATTTTAGCGAAATCACGAAAGTAGTCCCCCTATTTCATTTCTCTTCAACTTTAGTCCCATAAACTGAATTTTAGTCAAAAATTTGATAAAATATTAATTTTTTTACACTTATTTAAGCCACATCATGTCTCAATATCTCACGGTGCAACAATTGTACTTAAAATTTATGAGCATAAATGATATGGTGTGACTTTAAAAAAATGACATTTTATCAAGTTTTCAACTAAAATTTTATTTGAGGGACTAAAACTGAGGAGAAATAAAATAGAGAGATTACTTTCGTGATTTAACTAAAATAAGGAGACCAAAACTGCAATTAAATTTTAATAATAATATAACTTATTTGATTATGTCAAATTAACCGACTAAACTAAGATTATTCATTGGCTCAAAATCCATTTTTTTTATAACAACGAACTGCAATTCCTTAGGTAATTAAACTTGTAACCCAAAAAATGTACAAACTTTAATTTCTTAGACACATGTTAATATTTTATATTCCTATAAAATATTGAGACAATAACACTTACTTTAGTTCCAATTATTATATTCTATTTTTCAATAATTAAATAATACATAAGTTCAATTCTATAGTGATCAAATACAAAAAGACATTAAAAATAAAAATAAATGAATAATCAATAGGAAATTCACTTTATTATAGATAACATTGTAAAAATGAAACAGCGCATAAGAAATATGATGTTTTTTTTTTTTATAATTGATTTTATTTGGTGAGATTCTATATCTCCTTT
>JBBPBT010000899.1:4420938-4434959 GCA_037974875.1 Cicer bijugum | reverse complement strand
TCAATTTTAATTTATCTTTAATTTAAAAGAATTAAATTTTTGTGGAGGAATTTTTCTTAATGATCTAAACATATTTATAAAAAAAATCATTTAAAAATTTAAAAACTAAACGACGATTAAATATATTTTATTTTAATAAAAATAAAAATTACTAACAAAAGAATTTTATATAAATTAAAAATTATATTTTTTTCTGTAAAAATTAAAAATGAGTTGTTAAACTTTGATAAAGACAACAAACATGTCTAACCCAAAATTTAGAATAACAAAATGGTCCTTCAGAAAGATATAGAAAACCAAATTATTTAATACGGTTATGACAATAAATAAATTTGGACCACGTTTATTAAAGTGAGTGAATAAAAACATACGAAATGTATGGTCTAGATTGATGAGCATATGTATACCCACATTTGTACTTGTACAATAGGAAAGCTCAATTGGGATCAATATTCTTTGATTTCACATGTGATCTGGACCATGTTATTATATTTCTAAGCCATTGTTGTCGAACCATGGATATGATTTATAAACTACGAAAATTTAGGGATAAAGAATATAATTATTTCTTTATTTTGTAAGTACTGTTAAAAATATTGTAAAAATTAGGAGTGTTTGTAACTTAGTAGTTTCATGGTATTTCATAAATTGGAGTGTTTTAATATATTTATTTTTTAAGTTAATAAATTAACGATTATATTTATGAATTAATGAACTATTTATTAATGTTTATATTTTAAGAAATCTTATTCAAAAAAATAATATAATTTCATTGTTTATAGATATTTTATTAATTTTTAAAAAAAGTTAAATTTCATTTAGTCGAAATTTTTGGTAAATAATATTAAGTTATTATAAATTTTTAAATGATAGGAAATAATTATTTTTAGTAAAAAAAACACATTTAATTATTAGTTTTAAGACTAAATTACTGGTACAAATCGAATTGCCAAATATACAATATAATTTCTCTTGTAACTTATACAAATAAGTGATAACTACTAAGTGGTAATGGTAAAGTTTAAAGAAAATGTACAATAAAAGAATTTCATTAAACTTTTTAGTTCGAAAAAGAATAAAATTTTAGTAATTTAGAGTTCAATCATAATATAAATAAAATATAATAAAATATTCATTAATAATTAAACAAAAATAAAATATTGAAAATTCATTCTTATGTTTAAAAAAATTGAAATCTAAAAAATTGATTTCATTTCATTATAACAAACTAAAACAAAGCAAGTGCATCTTGTATGCTTATTCCATTGAAAGTATGAACATTTAGCATCAATCTTGACATAGTTTTTATACCTAAAAGTGCTTACATATCATAATCATATTCAAGTGATGGTTGTCTCAATCTCTCACAATCTCTCATGTCATTGTGCCTTCACACACCATCCCTCCTTCCTCACAATCATTACATTATCATTATCACTATCATAGTTCCTCGAATAGATAGACTAGGACACTATAAAATCAAATCCCATATCATCTTGTTAGCTATATCATCACTCATTTTCTACTATATAGACATCCAATAAAACTCAAGGTAATGGATCATATGCAACCGATTTACTGAAAATCAATTAACATCTTTTTAAAAGTGTCCTACATTTTTTTTTCATCGAATTAAATATTTTTAATTTTAATTTTAATTTTAAAAAAATAAAAATACACTACAAAATAATCCAAAATAAGTTTTAGTCTTTAAAATAAAATCATAATAGGCATTGAGAGATACTATTTACATTCTAAATTTTTGGTAGTTTTATTGTTATTTTTGTATTTTTGTATATTTTATTTTTTGTTTCAATACTAACAAATATGCTTTAGACTAAGCCGATAAATACATTTGATAATAAAGATACAAAAAATAAAATGCCAATAAAATAAAAAATTAAACTACGAAAGATGTAAAATGTATGTAGTATCTCTCAACCTTCATTATAAAGTCTTACATTGGACTATACAAACCAATATCTCATTATCTTCCTCAAAAAACATATCACATGGGCTAGTGCGATTAGCATTCTTGCTATTTTAATCATTATTAATGAAATATTAATTGTTACTTTTCAAATAATTTTTATAAAAGATTATGATCACCACATACAAGACGAGGTTGATAGTGAAAGACATTTTGAATCTTCCTTTATATATAAAATGAGAATAAATATGTAAATTGGTTTATGAAATTGTAAGTTTCAGTTAAATTAATTATTTAATTTTAAAAATAGTCAAATACATCTATGACATTATAAAATATCAATTAAAATAGGTCATGTGTAAATTTTTTGTCGTTATATATTTTGACGTGACGCTATAATTAAAATGTAGCTTATCCACGTTGATCCCACATAAAAGTAATCTTCTTAGAGAAAAACTTGTCGATAAAATTTAGTTATTTTAGAGATAAATTTGTGAATAATTATAATTATGTATTGACTGATTATTGACAAATTAGTATATGAAAGATTTAATTTCACTGAAAAATTAGTCTACATTGTGATAACATTGATATGAGATCAATGCGGTAGGGTCAAATATTCAATCAACGCATCAAATTATAATCTCTAACGATAAAAGTTTAAATATAAATTATATTCATTACTATTTTACAATTTCAGGAATGTATTTGTCAATTTACAAAATTTAGAGATTAATATGATTGATGCTTACAATTTGAAGGACCAAATTACATGTTTTCTCTATATAATGGACTTCCAATCTTCAATTTGGTTTTAAAGATATTTATTTGTTTGGCTAAATTTCTATTAACTTTATTATTTTCTAGTTTTAATTTTCATTCTATTTTAATCCTTTCAATTAGCTTTCAAATTTCATTCTATTTTAATCATTTACATAGTCACATTGATCATTTCCATTAGCTTTCAACCCAAATCATTAAATCCAATCTATGCGTCATTTAACACTTGTGATTAGGATGTACATGAGTCACTCATATCAAAATCAAAATTACAAATTTCAGAGAAATAATTTCTTCTTCCTCTTCAATTTAAAAATTGTTTATGTGCAATCCGCATTTATGTTTAAATCTAAAAATGTCCAACTTAATTATTTTTTAGTTTTAATTGTTATTCTATTTTGATCTTTTAACTATACTTTCATTAGTCACGTTGATTATTTCCATTAATTTTCAACCCAAACCATTAAATGCAACCTACGTGTCATTTAGCACTTGTGATTAGGATATACACGACACACTGATATAAAAATCAAAATTAGGATTTTTAGAGAAACAATTTTCCCCTTCTTCAGTTTCTTTTCCTCTCCTTCAATTTAAAAATTATTTATCTGTAATTTTCATTTATATTTAGATCTAAAAATGTCCAACAATGTTTGAAAATATTCTTCCTCTCGAATTAATGATCAATTATCAAGGGGTTTCAATAGTATTTTGGATTTGTTGGGTCGACTATTAAAAAGACGACTGAATGTATGCGTATAAAAAAGGTTTTTGTTTTGGACACTATTTCTGACATTACAAGTCTTAATTTTTGGAAGCAAGTTCAAGGGTTGTAAAACTACAAAGATAACATTGATAAAGATTGCAATTTTATTTAAGTGGATTGATGATGACATTATTAATGAATGTGATTTGAAAGTTGGAAGGCAAAATAAGAAAAATGTGAAGGTGGAGTATGCATGCTAAAGCATGATCTATGTTGTAGAACAAAATGACTTAAATATATGTTGTGTGATAGCGTTTCAGCAAGTGTACTGAATCGTTGCAAGTAATAATAAAACGGTAGTACCGAGTGTCGAACTCAAGGATTGCGTTTTACTATTGAATTATATTTAATTACTAAAATTGAACAAAAGGTTCCCAATTTGATTGAAATAATATTTAAAATTAACAACGGTAATAAAATTGATCTTTTATAATGAGAAAAATGTCAGGGATGAGTTTCACTTCGAATCCAACCTTGGTGTCTAATTTGATCCTAGTTACTGAATTCCTTTATTGAATTATTACCGAATTCTCTTTATTATTCTTGCCCTAATGTCTTAGTGACAGAATCTTTAATTCCAAAGTAACCCCTAATTCCTTAGTAGATTTAAGATTAGAATTAAGCATTACCATATAGAAATTCTCTTGTAAATTATTGCTTTGCAACTAATTTAATTGGTTTCATGACATGCATCTATCCCTAGACTACAAATTCATGAATTTCTCCTCTCAAGCATTCGTAAAGTCCACTTCCGTTTCAAAATACAAATCATAGAACATTTTAATGTTGATCAAGCAATAAAAAGCATTATCCTAGATGAGAAAAATAATTCAATAAACTCATTCATATAACTAGAAATCAAATCAGAAAAATAAGGGTTTCATCTGGTTACACTTATCCCTAACAAATAGGGTTTAGTTACTCATGACAGAGATACAAAAGATAAGGATTAAAGAAGAATTACAAGAATGATTCATGGATGATTCTTGATAAAACTGCTTCAATAGCGTTAGAAACGGCCGTCTTTGAGTTTCTATGCTAGGGCACAAGTCTCCCAAGTTCCCAAGAGTCAAAAAGATCCCTAAACAGTAAAAAATTGGGTTTTTATGATTGCTGATGCGCGTTACGCGCTCCAGGCGCGCAGGGCGCGCCCCAGGCGCGCGTTGGCAGTACTAAACAGTAGGAAATGCGCTCCAGGCGCGCAGGGCGCGCTCCAGGCGCACAACATCTGTTGTCTGATGTATTTTGCATTTTTCTCATCTTTCGAGTCTGAATTTGGTCCCATTGGCTTCATGAAAGTTGTAGATATGGATCCTAGCTTTCATTAGCACTTGGATTGACTCCAATTGGACATCTAGAACTCCAGATATGGCTGAAATACTCCATATAGGTAATGTTGATTTCTCACCAAAATTCAGCACTGCACTAAAACAAAGTAACAACGCAAAACTACGAAAAATCTTCACTTAATTAAGCAAATAATAACAAAAACATTTCATTAAATCAAATAACTAAAATCAACAAAATATATCAAATAACTCATTAAATTAACTAATGATTAAAGATAAATAAGACTAAAATCAATAGAAATTATGCATATGATGAAGAGTCATCATTGTGCATGGGTGTATATTTTTTAAAATCAACTTGGTGTTAGTAACATTGTTGTGGTCTAATGGTAGAACATATGAAGGTTCATCAATGTATTTGAATATGTTATATTAGAATTTATGTATTTGAACTAGTTAAGTAGTATTGTTTTATGTATTTGAAGTCGTTGCAAGTATTACTCTAAGTATATGAAGTTTAAGTAAAAACGAAATATAATTATTTGTAACATCTATGCATCTTTATTTTATGATAGTTTTTATGAATCCAAATTTTAAGGCATTTATGAATTATTACCTTAATTTTGTTACAACAGTTAACAAGTACACAACAATTTATGAATAAAAGCAATTAAGTTGGACAAAATACTTCATTAAACATCAATAAATTACAAGCAAAATATAAGTAAAATATATTGACATCATTCATTTGGTACACACCTTTAGAAACTTTATTTCTATCTCTTGAAATATTTGTGCACCATTTGGAAATGGGGGCACAAAGGTTTCTCAAGATGTTCCAAGTCCTCCTGATCACCTTAAAAAGGTTTAGTTGTTAACTTAATTGATTGTGACAGTAGGTGCACAAAATCAGACCATTTCCATGTACATTTGCTATGTCTAGCATCCGACTTGCAGGTTTATCACCCTCAAACAAAATCAGACCATTTGAGGGATTTGTGTCATAAAATTACATAGTATCTACGTGTAGATAACCCATTTATGTGTAGGTAACATATTTCCTTCAAGTGACCTAACCTAATGCTTCAAAATAGAACCACCAATCTCGATCACAAACTTAATTTGTCTCTAAGCCTCGATAGTATGTATGAATAAAATCACTAAATTTTATCCCATAATGTAATACAAACTCATATTTCCCCTCGTCATTTACCATTTCCAAAACAAACCAAACCTAATACAAAAAACATACACAAATATCAAGACTACCACTATAAAAAAAATTCAAAAAAAGACAAGGACAACAGGAGAAGAAAAATAAAACAAATTTGGACTGCAAAATTAAAAAAAAAATGCTAACTCAAATAGAGATCACATTTAAATTAAATTATCATGGAATAAAATCATTAAAAAAAATTAAATGGAAGAAAACTAGAATTTTTGGTTCAAAACTAAACGCAATAAATAAAACCCTAACATAGAAAGTGGTACAAAACCCCAAACCATAAAATAAAATAAAATCCAAAACAAAGATCACTTATATAACGGATAAACTAACCTAGTCTCAACGATCTCCTCATACTTCCTCTTTCACGTTGTCACTTCCGTTGTTATTCATTGTCGTACTTTCTTTCATTTGCCACTAATATTTGTAATTGAAAGACAAATCTTAATCACGAGTCTTAATTGACACATAGATTACATTTAACGATTTGGACTGAAAACTAAAGGAAATAACCAATATAATTAATGTAAGTGCTATAGTTAAGTGACTAAAATAGAACAAAAGTCAACCTCACTATTTTTAATAAATTTTAATAAAATATTAATTTATTCTATTATTTATTATTATAAATATCATTTTTATAAAAGTCTACTATTGGAACATTTGTTTGAAAAGTGGATATTACAACCCCCTATAATTTAGAATGAGATACAAGTTTGTATATAAAATAACAAATAAACATTAGTTGAGATGGTCCTAGTAAATTATATTAACGAGCATACCCAAATAAACACGATAGTGGGGAAACGTGCTCAAATCCAAAAAGAGAAGAGATATATTTGGTTGCATTATCTTGATGAATCCTTGCATATATGTTTCCTCTTTTCTTTGCTTAAATACCAGATGAAGTAATAATATTCATTTCCTTTTTCATGATGAATAAGAAATAAATCATTACAAATATGGGAAATCATTATTGTGGGAAGATAGGTTTGTAAGGGTCAAAAGAATTAAGGGAGTTGGGCCAAAAGAAGATAAAGTTGGGCCAAGGATTAAGGGATTGTTAAAGGATTAAATTAGGAATTTCATGGATCATGCAATATTTATTGAGAACTATTTTTAGTCTCTATTTAAAAAAAATTATAATTCGATTCAAAAGTGCACATTAAGAAGAGAGACAAAGTTATATTTTTTTTATTAGAAAGTATACTTTTAGAGAATAAAAAAAGCTGTATTTTTTTAAAATGAATACATCTAAAATATACAAAAAATGAGAAAATAAGATATTTATTTATTAAAAACGAATTTTTTGTGATTAGTAAAGTCGTTGTCATCCAATTAAGATAGTTTGAACTGTTAAATCTTAATCGACGACTCATAAAAATATATATTTGATTTTTTATTTTATAATTTTAAATACTAAATTTAAATTTAAACCATCCAATCATAAACATTAATGGTCGATTGCTTAATTGTAGGTTCCTATTTGTTAGGGTACACTTTTGGTGGTCCTCTATTAGATTGTACCACTAGAAAAGGAAATCCTTGATGGTGATAGTGTGCAATGTGTGAATGAATGTGAAGTGGAGGTGTAAGGTTGGGACATGGGAAGGGGTGTGGTAATGGTATAGTGCTCACTATGATGTTTTCTTTCATAGCATAAGATTCCAATATTTGTGTATGGTCACAAACTCTACTTGGTCGGAATAAAACACACCAACAATCTATTATAATACCTTAACTAACTCTTTGACTTTATAGCTATATTTGCCATTTTCAATGAAAATTCAACTTATTTGAGAGGTTTAACTCTTTTTTAGCAAAATCTTATACTAGATATGCCCTCGTACCTCATTTGTAGTAAGCAATTGCATCGATTGATATGGATTTGTTTTGTCATAATTCTTTTAATCACGTGAATTAACTGTTACTCGTTATTTTAATATTATAAAATATTGAGTGGATTGATCTATAATTTTTTTTCTTCTAAATTTTACTATAAACGCAAACTATTAAAAAGATAAAATTGTATTTTTTTCAATCTACGTTATTTGAATAAAATAATAGATAGAATTTGTTAGACTTCAAATTGACCTTGTGTCATTTAAAAAATTTATTTATCAAAATTTAATGATAATCCTATTTTTTGATACACTATTTTCAACAATATTACACAAAGTTGATTATATATATATATATACTTTCTTTTATAAAAATACAGAAAATGGCTATTATTTCCTATTTGTATAGGAACATCATAGGGGGAGGACCTCTTACCTAATATGTGGTGTATTGCAAATAAATAAAATAATAACCAATTTGTTCTGAAAAAGAAAAACCTTTGAAATAAAAATGTCACAAAACAAAACATTGTAAATAATAAGTTAAACAAAATAAAAATCTAAATTTTAAATCTCACTAATTTGAGTTGATTTTAAATAATCCTAACATAATTAAAATCAGTCAACACTGCGACATATTAAACAAATAAATAAGTTATTTAACGCAATAATGATTTGTTTATCATTCCTTAGTTTCATCATCAATTTCATATTAATTTATGAACTCATCATCTACTCATACAATCGTTGTTTAATAAAATTATCGATTTGGCAAGCCATATATATTATGGTCCATCTTCTTGATAACTATGAAAAAAGGGTTTTCAATTGAGAAATGAGGATAATTGTTAAAGTAATTCATTTACATATTAAATATTGAGAAAGAAAAATAAAGTCATTTGCATTATAAATTGTAGAGATGATCTTCATTGGAATTGGGACCTTTCAAAAGTCTAATGGACTTTTCTTTTTTCTACTATTGGATTTTTCTCTTTTTTTCTTATTGTCTTTTCCCATTATATTATGAATTCTGTGGTCCCAGCTCCAATTTATATTGCTATATTTATACCAAAAAGGACAATAAACAACATATCTCTTAAAAAAAAATTTATAGAACAAGCTCAAAATATTAATTACATAACATAATTTTTACACACCCTAAGATATTAAATTAAAACTAATTAATTAATATTGAAAATAAATAATAAAATTGTAACAATCCCCCTTTTTCTTAGAAAAAATAATAATCAACTAGCTAGCTAGAAAGATAAATATGATAATATACAAGATATACACATTATGACAATCAACTATAAATAATTCTCAACCCAAACAAAATTAAAATACACATCAAATCCCTCACCAACCACCAATTCCTAGTTTTTGTTAATGGGAAATCATTGGAAATTAATCACACATATTCTATATCAATTAACATATCCAAATATATATATTCACTTTTTTTTTTCTTTCTTTTTTTCTAATCCTAAAAAATATTGAATTTGGATGATATCATTCCTACATCATTCATGCAAGTGGTTTGGCTTCAAAAGATTTCAAGCTATGTTCAATATCATCTGCAATTCTCTTTGCATCAATAGATGAACCAAGCAAGCCACGTTTAGTGAAACCAACAGCATATAATCCTTTTTCACCTTTCCATCCATTTGGGAATGGTTTTCTTGGCAATCCATCTTTCTCACTAAACATGTCACTTCCCTAATCACATCAAATTTCAATCACAATCAATATATATATACACATTATTTATATGTTTTTAAAAAATGAATAGAGATGATAAAAAAAGTCTTGTATAAAAAAAAATAAACAAAATGAAATTAGTCTCTAATTTAATAGCCACGAAATTAGTTAGAGATGAATTTTATGTTTTTTATCTCTAATTTTTTTTATGCTAATTTAATTTTTTTTTAGTAGTAAAGTACTAGGAAAAAATTATTAAAAAAATTAAGTTTTTTAATATAAAAAGAATTAAGTTTAGTTTTCCTTATAAAAAAACTTTTTTTTAGTACTTCATTACTAAAAAAAGTTAGAGTTAAAGAAATAGTCTCTAACCTCTTCATTACTAAGATTAGTGGAAAATTGAATATAACTCTTTCTAATTTCCTCTGTTAATTAAATTGTATTCTCTCTAATTACTTTTGAACTATTTAATGTTATTTTATAATATATCATTCATTTAATTCAAAAGTATTTAATATGAATAATTGAATATTTGATATTTCCATCAAATATAAAAATGATAATTTAATAAATTTAAATTATAATAATATTTTATATTGAAAATTTGAAAATTAATTATACTTAACTATATTTTTTAATTAATTATTTTAAAAATAATATTTTTTTCTCGTTCTTATAATAATGATCGGAGGAAGGAAGTATGAGATAAAGCAAGCACCTTTAACCAAGAGGGTACATTGCTTCTATAACCAGTAGCTAGAATAATTGCATCAAAATTCTCCACTTTTCCATCAACAAATTCCACAGCATTATGTGCTAGTCGTTTAATTCCCTTGCAAACCTATACAAACATTTGAGACAATATTAGATAAAATCCAATGATGGAAACTATGAAACAACAAAAAAAAAGTATTTTTTTTATTTATATTAGAGGAAAAAAAACATTTTAGTGATGTTATAGTTTTAATACCATATTAAATTTTTGGTAGAGTCCAATAAAAAAATAGTTTGAAAAAAAAATTATTTAGAAATGATATAATAAGAAAAGTTGATTACAAGTGTATGATACAATTTATATGATGATTATCACTAAACTATCAAATTTTCATTATAATTAACACTAACTAGTATTTAATAATGAGTTATGTTTATATCCCTCCAAATTTTTAATTTTTCTATTTTAATATATATTTTTAGTTTATAAAAAAAATGCCAAAGTTACTAACCAACTTGTAACTAAATCTAACAAGATTTGTTGATTAAGACAAAAATACATAATAAGATGATGAAAAATATGTTTTTGTTTATGTAATTATCTGGTTTCATGAGAATGGTATCTTAATAATTCAGAATTTAGATAAAAAAATAAATAAAATTTAATTAATAATTATTTTAATTAAGATTTAAATTTATATTCTACTAAATAATTCATCTTTAATTGAAATTGATGAAGCTATTTTTTGAATTTGATACATTGATAAAGAGAATCCTTACCTTAATATTGCCACTTTTGATTTGAGCAACTGTCCCAACATCCAAAACAGGTGTTTTTCCGTACAAATTCTTAAGTTCTAAAGGACCAATTTTTGGACGATGAATTCCAAATTGAGATGTATTTCCAAGCATAAGATCTGACATTACAAGTAGAAATTGATCCACTAAATGTACAGAGAACCATTTAAGCAACCACATTGATAATCCAAATGTTGATTTCCCAAATATTTGTTGTGGTAAGATATGCACCTACACATATTTTTAAAAATAAATAAATAAATATTAATGATTCTAAAAATAGTAATTGTATTTTGAAAAATTAGATTACATAATTTTCGAAAAATAAAATAATTTTTATTTTTAGTATATTAATGTGTCTTTAAGACACATATAATATTATAAATATATAAAAAAATAATCAACAAAAATTAATGTATATTATATATTAACTAATTTTTATATTTATAATAAGAGGAAGTAATAAGCATTAAATCAATTATTTATACTATCAATAGGAAATTGTAGACACACTATAGATTAATGAAAATTATTTTTACATGCTTTTAGTTATACTGACACAATAGTTCTTTGCAGAGAAAAGATTGATCTCAAACTCTTTTGTCATAATATTATTATTGTAAGATATTTAGATGCTGACATTGTTTGCGCATGCAAACAGATTCCAATGAAAGTGAGAGAACAAACATTGGCACAAACTCTTTTAAGATTTTTTTTTCCTTTCTATTAATAAATAAAAACAGCATCTGACCTTATTTATAATTAAAATTATTAAAATTTATGCATCTTAAAAAATTAATTTGGTTAGTTTAACGGTATTAATTTTATATAAAATTAAATAGGTTATAATTACTAAAATATCATTTATTACAATAGTAAATACATTAAATTTGTATTTGGGACTATACTCTAATCTTGAAAAATAGGAGAATTAATAAAGGTAATTTTGAAACAAGAATATTAAATACAATTGAATTTAGGATTTTTACTTTTGAGACTACTAAATTAGGTGTATAATGTTATTGTTTATAATAATATAGTATAATATTTAGGTGTATTACACTCTACAACTTTCACTTTTATAAAAAAAAACATATATACATACTTTTCTTAATTTCACAAATGTTGATTTTAAAATTTGATTAGTCTATTAAAAGAATGAAGTACCTAATATCAAATTGAAAGTGTATAGTTAATTAGCTTCTCTAACAAAAATTAGTAATCAACAAAAAAAAATTGAATGAGTGAAATATAAAATACTCAATACATTTTGATGTATACAAGCATACAACTATAGTACTATTAAGTAAGGTGATTAAAAACATTTAACATAATTGAATTGAACATTATGAAATTAAATAAAGTTTAAATACAAACTAAAATAATATTTAATCAGACTTTATTTATCTCTAAATTAATATTTAATACTTAAGAACTCGACTGTTAAGACAAAAGACAAAAAGTAAATAAATAAAATATGTAATTGATTAAAAATGTTTTGGATGGGGAATTGAAGATAATAATAAAATTAAATAATGATTAATTAAACTTACCGAATCTCTAACCACTAAGGAAGGAAGAGCATTATGGTTGCAAAGATCCAAACAAACCTCCATACCTGAATTTCCACACCCAACAACCAAAACATTTTTACCACAAAACATGTTACCACTTTTATACAAACTAGTATGCAAAATTGGTCCTTTAAATTGTTCCATCCCTTCAATTTGTGGAACAACTTCCTCAGCATTTTCACCACTAGCAACAATTAACCAATAACAAACATATTCAACATTCTCCAAAATACCCTTTTTAACTTCTTGTGTTTTCACCCTCCAAAATCCACAAACACAATCAAATTCAGCACTAACCACTTTCTTACCAAAAACAGGGTTAATATCAAAGTGATTAGCATAAGCTTTAAGATAAGATAAAAATTGTTGCTTTGTTGGATATAAAGGTAACCCTTTTGGAAATGGCATTAAAGGTAGTTGACAAAATTGCTTTGGAAGATGAAGCTTTAATCTATCATAAGTTTTGAATTGCCACATTGAAGCTAAACAATTTGCTTTTTCAAGGATTAAACTTTGAATTCCTTTTTGTTTAAGACATGCTGCTGCTGCTAATCCTGATGGACCAGCTCCTACTATGATTGGTCCTTCAAAAAATATTGGACTAATTACCATTTTGTCCATTTTTTTATTATCATGTACCATTTTGCATTCTAGTTCCTTCAAGTAATCCATCAACATATGAACAAAAAAATTTTAAAAAAAATATGAAAAATCAAAGATTGGGAAAAAAGACTAAAAGGGTAGCTAGGAATTTAGGAGAAGATGAATATTTAATTGTTTCAAAGTGAAGGAATGAAAGAGTGAGAGTTTGAAGTTTTGATCTTAAGAAGTATATGTGTATGAAATTTTTAAAGGACTATAATTTGGTTGAAGAAATTGAGAGTGAGAGTTTGAAGTTTGGCTTTGGTGAATGAATGAAAGAGAAAGCTGAGGAATAAAAGAGATAGCTGTTATTCACAAAGGATTTGTAAGGAGTTAGTGGGTTTTATATAGAGAGAGACTAAAAAGAGATTCTTGTCAAGAGTCTCATTTTATGGAGTGAATACTCCTCATTTTATAAATATAAATCAAGTTTTGTATAAATTGAATTACACTTGATTTAATATTCTTTGATAGTACAAGAGTTTATATATAAGATTTATTAGACCATTGGTATCATGTGATTATTATAAGCTATTCAAATTATTCTTATAATATTCAGTAATGAGTATAAGAAAATTTTTTTTTATAAAAATTCAATTAGATTCAACTTAAAATTTTAAAAAATTCAACAATGTGAGGAGAGTAAGTAATGTAATCGAAATTAAAATATGCAAATAGCTAGGGACTACTATCAAATATTAATCTACTACTAAACATTCCCTAATTTTATCACTAATTAATCGTTAAATTAGAGAATAATT
>JBBPBT010000899.1:4398756-4408853 GCA_037974875.1 Cicer bijugum | reverse complement strand
AAATTTTTTAATAATAAATATTATATGGAAAATAAATAAATACAAAAAAATTAAATAATAATTAAAATACAAAAAAAAATAATATGGAAACTCTAAAATAAAAATAAAATAATATTATGTGAAAATTATTACAATACATATACCTTTTTCAAATTCCTCATAACCTCTAATACACTCACATTCTCTAAAATAAATATTTAAACTACATCTTATAACATTCTAATACAAGAATATTAGAGAAAATAAAATAACTCATATATAAATAAAAAAAAATATTTTTCACTAGTGTGAATTATTATAAAAACTTGATATATATATATATATATAACTTTAAACTTTTTTTTTTTTAAATTCTAAACAATGTGCGACTATTTCAATATTATTAATTTCAAGCAAACTTATCACATCTCACTCTTAGACCAATTGGATCCGTCCCTACCTGAAATCAAAACATCTAGTAGCAAAAGTGGGGTGCGGATAACAGCTCCCATCGTTCATTAAGGCAAATGTAAGATTGACAGCATAGCCCAAATCAGTAACCACTATTCTTTTTTTTGGGCTGAAAAAATATACCTACTAGGTGTTTGGGCTTGTAGCGACATGATTCAGAGCTAATACTATATACCTCAAAGTAAAGTTAAAAAATAACCTTTTTTTTTTTTTTTTTGAATTTCATGCAAATTGATTTATCAAAACAAAAAATAAATCTTTAAAATTAAACGAAATGCAATAATCTAACACAAGTAATAAAACTTTTCAATTTATTTGGCTAAAAATAATTTTCATATTTAAATTCTCTTCATATTTGAACATTTCTAATGTCTTATGAAACTTTTTTTAAATATAATACTAAGACATTTTAGAAGTTAATTTAACTTAAGCGACTAAGTCACGTAGCCACACAAAAATCAGACCTATTCAACCACTCTATTTAAGTAAATAATAATAATAATTATTACTATTATAATTATTATAATTATATATTAAATTATGAATTTTATCTTAAATTATAAACTTATTAACTTTTTAGTAATTTAATTATTTTAGTGTATATTAGATTATGAAGTGTGGTGTCATGAAAAATCAAATTTTATAAAATGTATGTTTTATATGAATTAAAATATCGTGTTAAATTTCAAAATATATACTTAATTTAATTGATCTAAAATAATTTTTGTTTATCATTTTACTTCTTTATTCTTTTACATCAATCACTGAGTTAACCTTATATCTATTTATTAAGTTGTATTTAAGTAGACTTAAATGTGTTACATCAAATTTTCATAAAAGATCAAACTAAATATTGTTGATGACTTGATAGGTGGTGCCACCCACTTAGAAATGGTGTGCTTGCTGTCGATCTTCCAATAAATGAATTAAAAGAAAATATAAATTAAAACAATAGAAATAGGAAGTGTGTGTAGGAGGGAAAGCATCCTAAAACAGAAGAAATGAAAAGAAAGTGAAAAAATATGAGAAAGAAAGTAAAGAAAGTGTGAGATGAGAAGAAAGGAAGAGAGAGTGGGAGGAGCCATGAGAGGGATAGGAAGATGAAAGAACCTGTGAGTAGGTGAAGAAGATGAATAAGGAAGAGGAAGAATTAGGGTGCAAACAAGAAAATGGAGAAAATTCAACACAAACTTATGACACTCTCATTTTCTTGTAATTTCTATAAAGTAACATAAAAATTACTTTAAAATCTCTCTTAAGTGTGTTTAAGGTTTTAAATTAATTTGAATGATGAGTAATATGAGTTTATTTTTTTCTCTTCTCTTGTATGTTATGATAAATTTTTTATTTTGTAGCATTGAAAGAAGTTAATGGATTCTAATTTTAGAAAAATATAATTCATGATTAGTTGTTATTTGATTTAATGTTTGCATGTAACTTTTAAATATATTAGTCTTGTTCAAATTTGACATAGTGATAGGTATATAATATTGAATTGAAATTATGATATGAATTAGTCTTGTATGCGATGATAAGTGATTAATTTAGATAAAAGAGATAAGAGGAAAGTTTAATCTTTTAATCCTCTATATACACCTTGTCAATATTTTACTTATAACTTTCTCCAAAGATATCGTATCACAATAATTCTTAAACTATTATAAAGTAAACAAAATTCTCTTCAAAATATACACTTAGATTATTGGATTTCATGGGTTATAGTACGAGAAATTCAAATTTAAAGTTAAGTAATATTTATTGTCCTGTTTTTTATCTTTATATCTTTTTTTAATAAATTGAACTAAATAGATATTTATGTTTAAAAATAAAATTATATTTATAAACCACATATTTTAAACTTTTCAAATAATGATTGTTTACTCAAATCAAACGTCGTTTAATATTTTAATTAAATTAATAAAGCTGATGTATGGTTGCGGAAAACATGAATTTGGAATTGTCTTAGGTAAAATCTCTTCTAATCATTTTCACATGAATTTGGAATTGTTTTAGGGAAAATATCTTCTAATCATTTTCTTTGGTATTCATTTTCATATTATATGGTTACTTTAGTGTGTGTTGTACTTAAGAATGCATAGCATTACATGATTGAGAGATATTTTATGTTATATGACATAAAATCATAATGTTTTGCAAAGTTGAATGTATGTTAGAGTACTTAATGCATTCATGTAAAGTTTAATAATCACCATTGATAAATGTGATTTTTATATTATATGCACACGTTTAATTGTGTGAGTGAAGTCCATGATTAATTGTAAGTGATGATTAAGTGTGTATATTATATGCACACATTTAGATAGATGAATTTTTCGTCTTTATACGACAGAAGTATGGAGTAAACAAGAGTAAATGAAGCACCATTTACAAACTTAATTATGTTCAATCTTATCAAAAGATGTTGCTTAATTTTTAATTAAGTGATTTAAATTATTTTAAAGGATTGAGGTTATAGGTAAATAAGATATTTGAGTATAACCTACAAATAAAGAATATTTTATTAAATTCAAGTATAGTTTACCAAAAGAATTTTTCATATTTAGCCACCAATATGACTAAGAAACATATATAATTGTTTTATTAAATCTATATTATTGAGTTTTATACTCATTATGTTAAAGTGATATTTTTTAGATAACAAATAAACGTTGAAAGTTTGAGAAGTATTTACATTGTTCACGAGTTCTTCAATGTCATGTGTCAAAGTTAGATAACATATTAAGTATATAGTTTAATTAAATCTGATTTAAATATTATTTAAAAGTTATAAAATTTTTAGTATTTTAGATTATTTCAAAAATTTATAAAAAAAAAATATTTATTATATACATTTACAGAATAAAAAAAATTAAAATTTTTATTTTTATTTATTAAATTTTTCTTAAAGTTAATAATTAAATTTTAGAAGTTACAATATCTTTCTGACACACATATGCTCATAAGGTTAGAATTTAAACTTTACTATTTCTACAGAGAATAAAATGACCAAACACATACATAAAAACTTTAAAAAAAATTTAATATAAGTATGGGTATCCATGATATATAGATTTTCTATATATTATTTCTAACAAATAAGAATCCGTGGGTCCCACTTCTGGCTTTTACCTTTCCCTATTGGATATGAAAGTGGGTCCCACTTTCTCATCAAAATCTCTGCTGTTGCGACACGTGTCCATTTACCTTAGCTGGTTAGTCATAAGGCTGGACCCACATGATCAATTTCTCACCCTCAACCATCGTTATTAACCGGACCCAATCATTTCTCTATCATAAAGAACGTGACTCTTTCTGACTTTTTATTTTAAAATTTAAATAATTGTGACTTTAAAAAAATATTATTTTTAAATATTTACTATTTAAAGAATAAGAAATTATTATTTAATTTAATTTTTTTAAGATTTTGGTATTGCTACTTGATTCAAAAGGATCGAGGAGAATAGTTGGATTGAATTTGAAGATAAATTTTTTATTTTTTTTATTTTTAGAGATAGGGTGCTACTTGTGAATATTTTATTTTAGTTATATAAAAAAAATTCATTTCATTTGATAATTGTGATTAATGATAGTTTCAAAACTACTATTATACTCCTCAGATTACCTAGACGCCTTTTCATAAAGGTTAAACTATAAGTACTCACAATAAACTTAATTAAAACATGCAATACCTCAAAGATATAGTATTATAATATTCCATTGGAGGCTTAAAGTTGAATGTTAGGCTTTAAATATTATTTAATCAAAAAAGTAATTAAAAAATCTAAATCAGTTAGAAAAATATTTGAATGTCAGGTCTAATGTTGGCAATCCAATATGTTGGGTGTTTAAATGTATGTCCTCTCTTTATTAAATTAATAGAAATGTAATATATTATTTAATTTGTATTTGGTCAATATTATTGTATAATTTTCTACTTGTTTCAAGGAAATAAATGAGGTGAAATAATTGAGCATGTATTTAGTGATATATCGTTTGATTTAAATCTTAGTTGAATTGTTTTTTTAAATTAATTTAGTATACGTATAATCTTAATCATTCTAGTTTAAATTAATGATTAAAATATATTATCACGTTAAACTATAAAGAATCTCTATTGCATGTGATCTAAATCCGTTTTTTTGTCATACATAATATAATTTTTGTATTAATTAAGTTCATACACAAATTTCTTATTATTTAGAATTTGCTTTTGTTTTTTTAAACAGATAAAATTAATAATTAATTGTTATGCTAGTATTTTTTAGGGATAGCAATAAAATCCGCACCCGCAGGTATTCACCCAAACCCGCTTGATTTGGGCGGGGAAAACCCGTTTTAATTGGATGCGGGTGTGGGTGCGGATTTTCCCGACATTAAAATTCGGGGCGGGAGCGGGTTTGGGGTGATATATTCACCCCGCACCCGAACCCGCCCTGCAAGTATTATTATTATAATTTTAAAATTTTATATACATATACATATTTAATATATTTAATATTTTTTAAAATATTAAAAATTATAATTTTATCTCTATATAAAATATTTTTTAATTTTATTATTGTTTAATAATTATTATTTTATTATAATAAATATGATTTTTAAATTTATAATTTTATATATATGAGTGGGTGCGGGTGCGGGCGGGGAAACCCGCGATCTGTTGCGGACAGGGATGAATGCCTAAATTCTACACCCGCTATGTAACGGGGGCGGGGGCGGGTTTTCCCCGATAAGTCGAAATCCGCCCCCGCCCCGTCCCATTGTCATGCCTAGTATTTTTACTTCTTTTGTATTCGAACCCTAAACATCCATTTTGTTATTGTTGTGTATAAGTTAGGGGTAAAAGGTAGCATGTGAGATGTAAAGGGGAGATAAACAAAGGCAAGGCTCGTGAGGTAACAAGGTTAAGAATTTAGGGTACCAAAAGGGACATAAACATGGTAGACACATGATGTGGGACATAGTAAACAAACATAGGTACAAATAAGGAATGGCCTACCATGAAAATGAATATAGTTGACATGGAATTGTTCATTATTCATTGTCTGTGAGCACAAGTTGTTAAGTTCAATAGAAGGATTCATTTATGATTAAGTAATTTCTAATCAATAATTATGATATCAAAATTAAAATTATTTTTATCTATATATTTAATTAAGGATACTACTATAAGTGAATGACTAAATTTATCTTAATTTGTCTCTATATCTTATTATTCAATTACTATAAGTGAATAGTCTTTTAATTATTTTTCATTTAATTAAGGTATTTTTATAAAAAGTAATTAATGCATATTGTAATTCAAAAAATATATCTTGTAAAAATAATTAAAAAATTATTCAAAAGATTTTTACATATAAGAATAAAAGTACTATAAATGAAACAATCCAATTTCAATTTAAGTATATTAACTATATATTTAACTCTATTTAATTTGTATGTCTTTATTATATTACAGAAATGTTATGAATTCTAATTTATTATTTAGTACTTTGATGTTTAGTCAAGATTTCTTATTTATTACATTAGTGTTTCAATTTCTTTGTAATTTTTTTTTTCATAACGTAAAAATTAATACAGTTGAACAAAATTAATTGACTCAATCATATCATCTTACTTGGATAAGCTAATTTGTTAGATTTTTATATTGAATCTAACTCATTTTTATAAAATTAACTTATAAAGTGATAAGTATCACTATTTATAAACTATTGTAGAATTCTATTTTTTAATCATATAAATTTTGAATTTTTTTAATACAATTTAAAATCGGAGTTATGGATAACATAATTCATAAATAATGATATATATATATATATATATATATATATATATGAGTTAGAGCGGTTGAATATAAATGAAAAAATAGATCAACGGTTAATCGAATAGGACCACTTCATTTCTTGATCTCCCTTAATCACCCCACCACTAAAAACTGAATTTTGTCTTAGTTGCTTATTAAAATTAAAAAGCGTATTTGGAAGAAAAAAAAATAGAACGTGATATGTTGTTTGTTTTAGATTTTTTAACCCTGTGTAATTGCCAAAAGAAATAGAGCACGTGATGATTAGGTTGGTCATGAAAAGAAAAACCAAAGGGTTTTCTCAACAACCAATATTAATAATTAATATCAATAATATTATTATAATTATTATTTTATTGAGAGTAATAATTAAATACACAATTCTTTATCACTTTATTTCCTAATTCATTTATTTCAATCTTATATTTCTTAATTTCCTAACAATTAAACACTTTGAGTATTAATTTGTTTAATTTATAAAAAAAAATGTTTTGCATAACTTATTCAGAAATTATGTTTATGGTATTTAATTTTGAGCTTTGTGAAAGTAAAAAAAAAAAAAAAGTGATTGGATCCAAAATTATACTGAAAATGGCCCCCATATATAGATGCTCATTGACAAAAACTTCATAAATATTTCATATCAATAAAATAGTTAACTAAAAAACAAAATTGAATAGAATATCTAAATGGTTTCTATTTTGTATCTTGTTTTTCTCTTTACACAAAACTGGGAATAAAAGAAAAGAACAGAAAGATATTACATAGAGTATAATAACAAAAAAAATTGAAAAAGAGAAAAAGATATTTCTTTTAATACAAAAATATAGAATCCAAGATAAAATTTTATAAAACCAAATCCATTAAATCTATAAGCTAAAACCCACCTTCCAATAATGAAAAAGGATAAGGTGGCAACGAATTATTCTCCGCCGCCAATTCACTGAATATTCCCACACGTCCCAATTCCGGTGGCGCCGCCGGCGACACCACCGTCAACGGCGTCGGAGCAACCGTGCTATCACATCCATAACCCATCTGCCCAATCTCAGTCTGCCCCCACCAACCAACTACCGGCGCCGCTACCTGCGGCGGCTCACGGCGGAAATAATCAATTTTAAAACCCGTCTCCGGCGATAATGACATCATATTATAAGCAACTGTTACCTCGTCTTCCTCGAACTCTGTCTTCACGGAATTCACCACCGCCATGCCGGAAGATGAAGAAGAAGTCGATGTTGTCGCCGCCGTCGCCGGCGATATCAACCGTGGTTTTTTCTTATCAAAAACCTTCTCTTTCTCCCTCTCAGCAAGAATTCTAGACAAAATCTGAGGATCTTCAACGACATTACATAGAAAAGCCATCATTTGTTGTGGTCGTTTTTCTGTCGTTTCTAATCGATTATTCATCCTTTGAAGTTCTTCTTCCAATGTTTTTTGTTCTTCTTTTAGCTTCGCTATTTCCGTCACCATAGCTTCATCTTCATCTAAATCCTCAAACTTTACATCATTAAAATAATTATAATTACTATTATTATTCTTCCCACCCCCAATTCCACCAACGTGCTTTTTCCTAACTATGTTTTTCAATAAGTGCTTTTGTCCTCTTAAAAACCACTCGTTCGCAAATTCCCATCTATCCGGATCCACTTTTCTGAATCCCTAAAAAAAAATTCACAAAAATATCAAAAATCGATTTTTTTAAAAAAAATTGAATACTTATTTGATTAAATTACTGAAAAATAAACAATACCCATTATTAAAAATATGATTTTGGGAAATGGGTTTGCTTTTGTTTCTGAATTGAAAATAAAAAATAGAAACATAATTTTTAAATGATGGTCTTCAATCACAAAAACAATAGTAATATTGTGAATTTTAAAATCGTTATAACGGCGTTATAGACATAATTTAAGTTGTATAATCACATTTTGTCATATTTATTTCATTAATATAAAAGTCAACTATAGATTAAAGTGAAATTTTATGAAAGTTACAATTTGTAAAATTATGATAATTGATTATGAGAAATCGAATGTAACATTGAACGTAGACGAAGATAAAATACTTACGTAAGTGTTGAGTTGTCGAACGAAGCTAGAGAAGTTGTTGTGTTTGAAAAACACAGGAAGGAGTGAGTGAGAGAAATCAAGTGGGTCGAGGACGATGAAACTGTTGTTAGTTGGGCCCCACTTGATGAGATTATCAGTCGTTTGATCGTTCACCATGTGGTAAGTCTTCATAACGAACGGTGCGATCACGTTGTTTTGTTCCATCCCACCCATTAATTAAGAAGAACAACAACAACCACTCTCACACACACAATTATAAAGATGAATTTTGTTGTGCTGTAGTGAGAGAGATATATACTTCTTTTTTTAAATATGAGAGAGAGAGAGAGAGAGAGAAAGAGAGGGAGAGAGAATGTAGTGAGAGAGAGGGTTTTTCTTTTATGGAAGGAGGAGAGCACTGAATATATAAAGAGATTGCATGTACAGTAACAACAAGGGTACGTGTCTAGTACTGGTAGGGGTGTAGTATTAATTGTTTATTATTAAATTTAATTTATATTTATATACCAAAAAAGTTTATGTTTAATTGTTATAATTATTTTTTAAAGTAATTTATATTTATATATTTTTGCATTAATTTAGTTTATGTTTAATTTTTTACAGTAATATGATTGGTCGATTATGTAAAATATTTTATATTAATAACAAATATAAATTAAATTTGGATGAATAAGTAAATTAATCATTCAAATTATAAATATTAATTAAATTTATCTTTAAATTTTATAAATTAAAAATTTATTTATAAAATTATAAAATAATAATCATAATAATTTATATTTAAAATATTTGACATTTAACATTTTTTCATTAAACTTGTGTCAATATCATCGCAACATATATTAGTTTTCTTTTATAAAATTTAAATATTTCATTGATTAATTTATTTATAATTCATCATCGTATAATTACACATAATTATAAATTTATTTTAAAATAATTAAATTTCATCATAAATATATCACAAAAAAATAATATTAATGTAAAATTAACATAAATAAATTATATATTTAATTTTAATATTATATTAAAGTAAATAGAAACAAAAAATTTATACATAAACTATTTTAATTAATATAACATAGTATCAAAAATATATTTATAAATTAAAAAAAATTAAAAAGTAATTTGATTAACACTTATAGTTTTAGAATCAGTATATATATTCACTCAATTAAACTTTTTATTGGTAAGAGGATATGGGTTGGGGTCGACGTGGCAACGCTTGTACACGTCACTATAACGGAAGATATTTTGGAAAACGGAAACGCGCTCTGTTGGCGCGTGGAAAGATTGGTAGCTTTGGTGATATGGAAGTGGTCCCGCGTCTCCCGGTTTGAGGACAACGGCGTAAACGACATCGTGTTTTGGGTCGAAATTTTACCAATGAAGTAGCTCTTGAGAAAAATATAACTTTTAATATTATAAAATCATGCACTTTTAATCTTTGCTATTAAAATAAAAATTATTTATGAATTAATGTGTAAAGTCATATTTATGTATCATAAAAAGTTTATTTATAAAAAACAAATTTAAAATATGATTTTCTAAAATTTATATTTTCTTAATTTTTTAATTTTTTTATATTTAAAAAATTTATATTTAATCTATCTAAAGTTAAATAAAAAAATTGTCTAATTTTTTTTATAATGTAAATATGCTTTTAAAAAATTGTTCTAAAATGATATTTAAAATAAATTTTAGTCTCATACATATCGATATTATTAAATGAAACATCATGTTACCATATCATCATAATTTTTTTTAATATC